>JAHFWG010002547.1:0-13685 GCA_020233015.1 Callinectes sapidus | reverse complement strand
GTGAGGGAGAGAAAGGAGAACCACATTTAGGTTCAGCTGTGGATCCTGTAAAACAGATCCTGATTCTGTTTAAAGAATACCTAAGAAATTCTTCTTCATTGGGAAACATGTCAATTGACATCACTGAAAGAATAATAGGGGACGTACTCCCTAATACTCCCTAGCAGAGAAATCAGAGGAAGAGATCAATGGACTGGCACTAGTTCACATTTTCAGAATATAAAATTATGGTAATAGTGGCAGTTTCTTAAGCCGCAGAGGACAAATATGAGGCACATAATGTGCGAAAATTCTGATCGCATCAATGAGAGCTCTTGAATTTCTCAGAGAAAAAAAACAAAAATAATGTGGTCCATTAATGCTACTGTGGCTTATACCACAGAAATATATCTTAGAAATCTTCTGAACAAGTAACAGAAGCAAGAAAAAAAAAAAAAAAAAGAGCTATCTGAAGAGAGAAAAATGAAGCTAATGTCTTAACACCAAGGCGAATACAACAAATACTGGATTCCAAAAAAACGTAGCAGCAGTTTTAGGAAAGGCATCAATAAGCCTTGAAAATGATGAATTAAGGTGGTCTTATCTTTTATTAAACTGAGAAACGAACTGATTACCAGCATCATGATAAGATCAATAAGAATGGCACAAGAATTGACAAAATTCAACATTGGTGAATTCAAGGATATTGAAAGCTATACCCAGGATGGAGAGAAGGAGTACATGATCAAAGTAAAGAAGCATAAGACGATGATTTATGGAGGTGCAGAAATCATCATGAATATATGGAAGAAAAGGCTCTGAGAACCTATATGCTCTATGGATGACCATTAATGACCAAATGTGAAAATCTCTCCTGCCCTGTTTTTGTAACACATACAAACGCAGCACCTGAGGAATGGTGCATAAAGCTGCACATATCTGACACATGTTATACTTAAAAACGTGGCAGTAGCTGCAGGTGTCACTACCACCACTGTAAATAGTAGGATGTTGCGCCGTTCAAGTATATCTGCTGCCTGGAAGAGGAACAGTGGTTTTGCTTTTAGACAAGAATTGTCTCAGCTAGCAGGATACAGCTATGAAACAGCAAGCCATCTACGACACTAATGAACAATCTCGAAGGATGGCGAAAAAAAAGTTGGAGCATTACCATCGGTAAGTATATGTTACCCAGCAAAAGTCTGTATAAAGCTTTAAAATCTTTATATCTGGATTTATTTTTCTTAAACCATACAGAGATGAGAGTGTATCTGAAGAAGACAGAGAGGCAGATCCACTACAATTGGATGACTTATGGAAAAAAAAAAAAAAAAAACAGACGAAAACCACCATATGGATGAACTGGACATACCTGAAGTAGATGGAGAACAGACTGCAAATACTTAAGCAGAGGAGCATGTAGAAGAAGGAGCAGCTTCCCCACCAGAAGCCCCAAACAATGAAAAAGTCGCACACTCTCCTAAGGTGGAGAGTTTTGCATGGCCATTACATCCGTACATATCTTTATACAGATACCATTTGAAATAGTTCATAACGAAGATTTGCAAATGTATTCTAACATGTTTTTCAGTTTTTATTTATTTATTTATTTATTTATTTATTTTTTTTTTTTACCGCAGAAAGAGGGATGCTAGTAAACGAGGATGTCAAGGCTTCAGACCTACTACAGATATCCAAACCTTTTCTCCTAAACTTTTGAGCCATTCTTATGAGCCATAATCTGTAACACCAAGCAAAAGTTTCGTGTCCAGAGGGTCCACTAACCCTATCAGTTTAGCCACTGACATTTCTGGGTTTGATGAAGAACCAGAAATTATGTCAAATGAATTTTAGCCACATCTTTTGCCATTATTACGAAAGTTTACAAATATGTTAAAGTAATCGTTCATTTAACATTTGGAATAATTTATGCAAGATCATTTCTATATTGATAGTAAGATTGCAAGTTAATACATCTTAAATATGTTACATTTATGTTATTTCCTTTGTAAGCCAAGTACTAAGTCGTTTATCAGTAACTTGTTTTATTTACATTGTGGAATTTTCATTGTAAATTTCATAAACTTTTATATGAGATCGAAATTATCTTTGGCGTTTTCTAGATTAAGTAGTTTTTCCCAGTTCATCATATGAAACTAATTGGTAAATAGATTGCGATTTTTAGTATTGAAAACTAAAAAATTAATGTTTAATATTATGTTTAGGCTGCTGATTGACATTAATAAATACAAGGAGAAAAAGATACATACACATACAGATATAAAGATACCCGATAGAGGGGGAGGTGTAAAAATTGATCCAGATTTCATCAAACAGAGAATGTTAATTAACAAAGCTCAGGAGTACCGCAAAAAAAGGGTGTGGATATGTGGGGTAAATAATCTAAAGATGGCACAGAATTAAGAAAAGATTAGTACAAACACAAGTAGAGAATTCTAACAAAATACTTATGTTCTTATAAGTGTAAAGATTTATCAAGTTTTAAATTGTCGTTATTCAACAAGTCACTTATGATGAACGTAAATTCATTGACACTAACATGCTTAAAATTAGGCCTTTAAATAACAAATGAAATTTGAAGTACCCAATGTTTATTTGGAAAAGCAGATTTCAATATATTCATTAATGTAACAAAACTATTTCAATAGCTGTCTTTAGCATTTTGTTAATTAAGATGGTCATCCCTGTGTTATCTTTCAGTTCTAACTAAGTGATATGAATTATAACCTTCCCATGAATAAAGATGTTTGTTGTGTTCTTGAAGCCAAGTCTCAGCAAAAGCAGTTATATCTGGTGATTTTAGCAGACAAGAAAATATTTCAACATGTGATCAAATATCAATGTGCATAATATTAAGGTAGTTGTTACAACAAATTCACTCTATAGCTGTTATGTAGTCCTAAAAATTAAAATTTCAAGAAAATGAATAAATATATCGCTGGCCTGAAATTTTTCGAACATTTTAAGCTTTATGAGAAAATTGACGATCATATAGATAATTATATAAATTTTCCATGTCCAGTATAAAGGCTAATAAGAACTTAATACAGTACATGCACTAAAATTATTAAATACAGTAAATAATACAAATTAGACGTAAATAAGAATAACTATGCCCCTCCAGATACGCAGAGAAAAAAAAAAGTAACTGGAATAGAAACAGTAGTAGTAGTTGGAGTAAGAGGAGGAGGAGGAGGAGCAATATAGCCAAATCAAAATACACAAGAAATATTGAGCAGACACTCATTACAATTATTGTAATGGCATCATTAGTCCAGAAAAGTAATAACTTGGGAGTAGCTGGTAATAATAAGTGGTAATGGTAGAATAGTAATAATATGGAAACTGGATTGTAAAAATCCTTACTGTAATAGCTTTCCATTATATATCACCATTTACCGCACCCTTGATTACTGGCTAATAATCTAAGAAATAAGCGAGTTGCATCAGTGATGTGTTTCCGATTTCAGAGTTTTAACTTTACAACAATTTCACCATTATTTGTATAGCGTGCTGGAACTTTTCTCTGTTTTGATTACTTATGTCCCATATTATCTTAAACTTAACTTGAAACCTACATTATATGGAAGTCTAGACGAGTGTTCCATGACCCACCGCCTGCCCAATCCCAGAGTGGAGGAGCTTTTAGATGCAGTATATAAAATAATTCAACTACACATACACTACCAAAAACATTCCCCCAAACATAGCACCCTTGAGGTAGATAATAGTGTTGTACTTATATCCCGGGTCAGCCTCCAAATCCTATCGTGAGTGAGGGAGTAAGCCAGGGGACATGCGGGCATTTCTAACGGCCTTGCATATATTCAGAACTGAGCTTGGCTTTCATCTAATAGGGCAGGGGCTTCCTGACAAAGCATTAAAATATTCCTCTTTACGTTAATTAGCTCGTTCAATAGCCCTACACCCCATTCCATAGCCAAGCCACAAAAAAGGCACAAAACGGGTCTGATCGGGGAGGAAGAGTGACAAACACCCTTCCCGACTGCCTCCTCTTTCCTAACTGAACGCTTCTGCGACTGTGCTCTCACACTTAATTAAACGTGATTCCGCTGGCCCTGTCTTCGCCCAGACCTGATCTGTTACGAGATGCAGTGTGTTCCGTAAGTTAAGCTACATACATTACTGTACTTTAAGGACATAATATTTTAGGTAATTCAAAGATAAAAAAATTTCATATACATGTTTTATGTTTTGCTTTGTTTTGTTCGAAATTAAGGTGGAAATTGTGTGTTGGGGGACCAGGGGGAGCCGCTGGCCTTGTTCCTGCTCCTTCCCTCCCCTCTGCCGCACTGCGGCATCGGTGTCATGGGTTAATTATTTTTTTTCCCTCTTATACAATGTATGCACTCAAATCAGTAAGATGCTCATAATATTCGGTATAACTAATATTTGCCAATAAGATATAAATAATTTGAGACAATCTGACCACCAAAATATCATTCCATAATGCAGGATGGCGTGTAGCCTACTTCGAAAAAGATTCTTGTCTAGCCCAATGGTTCCCAAACTGGGGTCCGCGGACCCCTGGGGGTCCCTGGGAAGGTCCAGGGGGTCCGCGATACAATGAAAAAAAAAAAAAAAATAATAATAATAATAAAAAAAAATAACATTTCCAGCCCCAGTAAAAAATATATAGAATAAAAAATATACATCACTTAGTTTTATAATGATAAGCTTGATTTGAATTTAATTACCAGTGGTGACACTACATACTATAATTATCTTTCTATTGTGGCTGCTTTTTTTACAAATTTTACTTTGTATCAAATTTAAAACAATAAAACATGCTGAAAATATTTTACCTTTTTATTTATACTTTCGTCGTGCAGGAATATGCTAATAGTAAATACCCGAAGGCCTACACCAATGGTGTAATCATGTAATAGGTATCTTGGCAGGTAATGATAACTTTGGATTTGCTGGGGGTCCTCGGCTGAGATTTGTAATGTCTGGGGGGTCCTTGGCATGGAAAAGTTTGGGAACCACTGGTCTAGCCTAACGTCATCCCCACGGGCCCCACCAATGAGAATGGGTGGGTCACCCTTATGGTCTTGATTCTAAGATTTAGGTAAGGTTAAAGTAAATTGTTAGCTGTGATCAAATAAGTGAAGGTTGATATTTGGGCATGCGCTTACTGGTGTGAGCAGTGCATCAGCAGATGGCTCGTTGGGCAAGTACTTTGAGCAGCTGTTCACGGTGGATTCGCAAAGCGGACAGCTCCGGACTGCAGGGTTGCAGACGGTAGATGCTGATCAACCCATTGACGATGCCAAAGAGGCTGAGGCAAAGTTGAGGGGTGGAAAGGCCTGTACATACGAAAATACTTAAATGTTGCACTTAAGTTTGCTGAAGTGTACTTAACATGAAGTGTACTTCGAGTTACACTTAAGTATTGTACTTCGAGCAATACTTAACTGTAAGTCATCTGCCGTGTATGAAAAAGCAATCATGGCAGAACTTGAAATCGTAAAATATTATTATTTCAACAAAAACAACATAAAAAATGAAAGAGAATTGTTATACATATCCAGAACTACTATTATTAATTTTATATCGCTAATTTGTCTCATTAAATACGAATTCGAAAAAGTATTAATTTGCCAGCGTTTCACTTATTTTTGGCGTCACGTTAATGCTGTGTTTGTTTACGTCTTTCACTCAGCAACTTTCCAGCCTTCAGTATGGAGACCCCTAGTAGTACCCAGAGGACCCAAAACTGGAGCAAGTACGAAGTCCTTCTACTGTTGCGGCTTGTGAAGGAGAGGAAGGACATAATAAAAGGGAAATTCAGTCCCATTATTACCATGAAGCACAAAAGAGAAGCTTGGCGGCAAATCACCGAGGCCCTTAATGCCGCTTTCCCTGGATGTGAACGCCACAGGGACCAAGTAGAGAAAAAGTGGCAAAACCTTCTCTGCAAATGGAAGAAGGATATATCGGCCAGAAGAAGGCTATACAACCAAACAGGTTCGTGTTTATGTACAGTGCACATATTAACCAAAATCAGGAAGCTTTCATCAGTAAAGTATTGATGATAATGATCTAGTATGGGGGAAAGAGATAATCCTACAATAAATAGTTACATAAAACGGGTGTGGAAATTTTCATTACCTATTCGCATATTACTATACTGATAGGTACTGTGTAGCCTAGCATAAGCTGTGTTATGGTTTTGTTAGCAAAGAAAAGTCAAGTTAAAGATTTTTACATAGGAATAATATTGAAACCATTACCCAAAATATTTTCAGTTATTTTGTAGTTATATCTTATTTTTGTGGAATAATATTGTAATGGTAAGCACAATCTCAAGATTAGTTATTTAGTTATTTAATTTGAATTCTGAGAGTAGCTGTGATATGACATTTTATTGTTATAACATGACTTACCGTGGTTTGTTACTACGAGAGCCACTTTTCCAAATAATGTATCTTTACTTTATAATGAAAACAGAAACTTACTTATTTAAATTGTTATAGAGCTATATATATATATATATATATATATATATATATATATATATATATATATATATATATATATATATATATATATATATATATATATATATATATATTTGTATATTTATAAATGGTGGTGGTGGGTGGATTCTTTCCAAGTGAGGAGTGAGTGCCCTCTACATGCCATAGCTCTCCCTCCCCCCCCCCCCCCCCTCTGTCTCTCCTCATCTGTGCCTTCTCTTATTACTTTGTAGGCAGCCAGGGATACCAGTGTCCCTGGCAATGCCTCACCAGCTGGTTGGGGTGGGGCTTGCAACCCCTCCCCGTAAAAAATAGCCACAGCCACCAACAAGATTAGAGGCAGAGGTCGGGGTAGGGGCTATAGGCGTGGGCGAGCCTCTGGCCACGGCCCCGATCCAACTATGCTGGGGGGTCCGACCGTGCAGACCTCTCGGGTACCAAAGCACCAGAGGGGCCTGCCTACCGGTATGACGGATGCAGGGGAAGGCCTGCGGGAGCCCTGTGTCCTGAAAGGGGAGGGAGGACCCCCTAGCCCTACTTCTGATTTTGGGGGTGCCGGCGGGGCTGCAGATGTGGCGCCTCCGTCGCTGACGCCTCGCCCTTGCATGTTGGTGGTGATACAAGTTTCCCTTACGCCCTTCCTTAGTGGCGGTACGGGAGTGCTGCGGGAGGCTTTGGGCTCTTAAGTTGTTTCACCTCGTGTCACACTTGTCGCGGCCTCCAATCTGACAGGCTGCGAGAGGTGGAGATGTCCTTCGCACGCGGTTTGAAAAAATCGTGCCGTGCCACTAATTTCGGGTGAGAGGTGGTGAAAGTTGGAAGTTGAGAGGCAAAGTGGACTATGGCCTGAAAGTGTCCCCGGTCACAGCAGCCGCGCTGAAGGCTAGAAACCCGTTCAGGTAGCATTAATGTGAAAACCAATCTGCACTGAGGTCCCGTGTGCAAATATATTAGGGAGCGAGGGTCTGTGATGGACCCTCCTAGTCTGTACTGATGAATGGTTCTCAGCGTGCGTACAGTATATCTGAGTTAGCTTACGATGGATAAGGATATGCTTCGGTGTAGGATTCACTCTAGAGACGCACGTTGGACACTCGTTACCCCAATATATCCACCACGGCTTTGTGTGCTTTCCCCACCAAAGCCAAAGTCTGGTAACCTTGAAGTGGTGTGGTGACTAAAGCCTACCTTGACTGCAGCTCGGGTTCTGGAAAGAGAGCCTGTTACCTTCGGGGGAGCAATAGCAGCAAGGATGGCAACTAATACCAGACTTAAAAAAAACAAATGCAAATTAAGCAGTTGACAAAGTTTCAGAATGCAAGATAAAATGTTTTCCCTGTGGGGAAAAAAGGCTATATTTTCATTGAAAAGTGGCTTTCCCTTAATGGCTTTTGCATCTTCAAGTGCCCCAAATAAAACATTGTCTGGCGTGAATTGTTTCTAACCCCCCCCCACCCCACCCCCCGCTAGAAATAATTTAATGACCACTCATTTCATGTTTATTTCATTGATAAACCAATGATCAGATAACATATTTTACATGATTTTTCTTTCATTAGACAAAATGAATCCTGAAATGATGGACAACTCAGATTTATTTCAAAATCAGGAAACACCTACACCATTAAGTGACTCAGAGAGAGAGAAGAATAATCAATTGATGTTGAGAGTGACGATGATGACAGCACTGATAAAGAGAGGGAATATGGAGAGCAAGATTATGAAAAGGAAAAGACGTATGCCTGAAAATACTGAATAAGGCATTGAAACAGGCCAGGGGTGCCAGAAATTATCTTTAGAAAAGAAAATTGAGGGAATAATCATCCATCAAACTCCTGCAGAGGCAGCCCCAGGAGTATGGTAGAGAAATACAGATACTAAAGGATACTATTGTAATGAAAGAAAATGCAAAAAGAGATAAGAGTTGAAATGTGCAAAAATTTCTGGAAATTGCAAATCAAATCGTTACCCACCTCTGAGAAGCTATTATCCACAACAAAGCTTGGCAAACTTTTCCTTGTAAAATAGTACCAAAACACATTTCCAAAAAAAGAGTGATTTGTATGTTTAAAGGCATTAATACGGATGGACGCTCATTTGGTGGCAGTACATCGACTGAAGGGAGGGTCAAACAAATTGAAAGCATCAGTAAGTATCACTTAAGATTAATTAATATTCTCTTCTTATCTCCGTCATCGCATATGGAAGTGAATAAATACACTATAAAAATTACTAATGGTGAACTGGTACTTTCATTTCAGTGCAAAGATGTGATAACACCTAGCAAAGAAGAAAGCGAGGGAGAGAAAGGAGAACCACATTTAGGTTCAGCTGTGGATCCTGTAAAACAGATCCTGATTCTGTTTAAAGAATACCTAAGAAATTCTTCTTCATTGGGAAACATGTCAATTGACATCACTGAAAGAATAATAGGGGATGTACTCCCTAGTACTCCCTAGCAGAGAAATCAGAGGAAGAGATCAATGGACTGGCACTAGTTCACATTTTCAGAATATAAAATTATGGTAATAGTGGCAGTTTCTTGAGCCGCAGAGGACAAATATCAGGCACATAATGTGCGAAAATTCTGATGGCATCACTGAGAGCTCTTGAATTTCTCAGAGAAAAAAAGACAAAAATAATGTGGTCCATTAATGCTACTGTGGCTGATACCACAGAAATCTATCTTTAAAATCTTCTGAAGAAGTAACAGAAGCAAAAAAAAAAGAGCTATCTGAAGAGAGAAAAATGAAGCTAATGTCTTAACACCAAGGCAAATACAACAAATACTGGATTCCAAAAAACGTAGCAGCAGTTTTAGAAAAAGCATCAAAAAGCCTTGAAAATGTTGAATTCAGGTGGTCTTAACTTTTATTAAACTGAGAAACGAACTGATTACCAGCATCATGATAAGATCAATAAGAATGGCACAAGAATTGACAAAATTCAACATTGGTGAATTCAAGGATATTAAAAGCTATACCCAGGATGGAGAGAAGGAGTACATGATCAAAGTAAAGAAGCATAAGACGATGATTTATGGAGGTGCAGAAATCATCATGAATATATGGAAGAAAAGGCTCTGAGAGCCTATATGCTCTATGGAAGACCATTAATGACCAAATGTGAAAATCTCTTCTGCCCTGTTTTTGTAACACATACAAACGCATCACCTGAGGAATGGTGCATAAAGCTGCACATATCTAACACATGTTATACTTAAAAACGTGGCAGTAGCTGCAGGTGTCACTACCACCACTGTAAATAGTAGGATGTTGCGCCGTTCAACTATATCTGCTGCCTGGAAGAGAAACAGTGGTTATGCTTTTAGACAAGAATTGTCTCAGCTAGCAGGACACAGCTATAAAACAGCAAGCCATCTAAGACACTAATGAACAATCTCGAAGGATGGTGAAAAAAAAGTTGGAGCATTACCGTCGTTAAGTGTATATTACCCAGCAAAAGTCTGTATAAAGCTTTAAAATCTTTATATCTGGATTTATTTTTCTTAAACCCTACAGAGATGAGAGTGTATCTGAAGTAGAGAGAGAGGCAGATCCACTACAATTGGATGAGTTGTATGGGAAAAAAAAAAAAAAAAAAAATCAACAGACGAAAACCACCATATGGATGAACTGGACATACATGAAGTACATGGAGAACAGACTGCAAATGCTTAAGCAGAGGAGCATGTAGAAGGAGCAGCTTCCCCACCAGAAGCCCCAAACAATGAAAAAGTCGCACTCTCTCCTAAGGTGGAGAGTTTTGCATGGCCATTACATCCGTACATATCTTAATACAGATACAATTTGAAATAGTTGATAACGAAGATTTGCAAATGTATTCTAACATGTTTTCCAGTTTTTATTTTATTCTATTTTTTTTACCGCAGAAAGAGGGATGCTAGTAAACGAGGACGTCAAGAAGGCTTCAGACCTACTACAGATATCCAAACCTTTTCTCCTAAACCTTTGAGCCATTCTAGTGAGCCATAATCTGTAACACCAAGCAAAAGTTTCGTGTCCAGAGGGTCCACTAAATCCTTTCAGTTTAGCCACTGACATTTCTGGGTCTGATGAAGAACCAGAAATTATGTCAAATGAATTTTACAAAATAGTAGTAAGAGAAAGGGAAAGGTTGCAAGAAAGGTCTTCTTGCAAAGTATTAAGATGGTTTACATTAAAAGAGGCACTGGATAAATGTCACCCTTATTTTGCAAAACGGTCTGTAAAACAAGTCAGTCAAAGTTTTGTTTATTTGCCTCTTAGCAATATACATATAATATTCATGACATTGGTTTTATTTATTTTGTCCAAGGCAGAGCTCTTTTAATGAAGATCACTTAAATATATTAGGTATTTATATTAGATTACACATACAGAATTTTTATGATTTTGTCAATCATTGTACTCCTGATTTTACATAATAAAGAAAACAAAGACAATCTGTGAAAAATCTCGCGAAAAAATTATGCATTTTCATTAACTATATACTCTTTGTTTCTTTCTTCAAAAGTGACACTATTCTCTCTTACTTTGAGTAGTTCTGGTAGTGAATTCCATGCAATACATCCTGAATAACAAACAAATCTCTTGCATGCTTCAGAATATATTTGTGGCAAACGTAATAAATTACTGCTTCTTAAATTTTGGCTATGTATTGTTGCAACTCTAGAAACTTATAACTGTTGGCGATTTTAGTTGAGCGATTTTAGTTGAGCATGTACGAATTTGAGCAATTCCAGTCTATGGATGTCATTGATCCTTAGTATAGCATGTTCATTAAAGAGATAGTATGTGTGTTCCCTGTAATGAACCGATTACATGATGCTGATAATTCTTTTTTTGCAATAACAACAATGGGTGTAGAATGGTTTTCATGGGAGAACCCCGAACTCAATTGCAATATGAGGGTAGACTACGCTATAATACAAAAATTTTTAATGCTCTAATATTTAAGTTTTCTTTTATCCTATAAATTATCCCTATTAATCTTGCAATTCTATTGTATATATATATATATATATATATATATATATATATATATATATATATATATATATATATATATATATATATATATATATATATATATATATAATTCACATGATGTTTGCAAACAAGCCTCTCATCAATTATGATTCCTAAAAAAATGTTAAGCCTACTCTATCAAGAGCATAATTTCCTATTTTCAGTGTTGCATCATAATTAACTTTCTTGTTTCCCGGAAACACAATGAAATGGGTTTTCTCTACATTGCCTGTCAATCTATTAGCAAGAAGCCAATTTGTTATGTTATTTAATTCAGTGATTAAAGTATTCTCTAATGTTTGCAAGTTTTGTCTCTGTGATATAGTGGTGTCATCAGCGTATAAAATAAAATTTAAAATGTTTGAAAACAGTGCCAAGTCATTAATATAAATTAAAAGCAGGAGTGGGCCCAGCGTGGAGCCCTGAGGTACTCCAGTTGTAGTCATTCTATTACTTGATTTCATGGCATTGGTTTAGGTAAACTGTTGTCTTTCTGTTAAGTAACTTTTAAACTATATTAACAATTCATTTCTGATACCGTAGAAGTTTAGTTTACTTAAAAGAATATTGTGATTTATTGTATCAAAAGCTTTTTTAAAATCAAGAAATACAGCCACTGCGAAAAATCCTCTTTCATTATGTTTCAAGATATCATTTCCCATTTTAACTATTGCTGCTTAAGGTGACTTTTTTTTTCTGAATCCAAACTGGTTACTGGATAAGATATTGTTCTCAGTAATAAAATATATATATATATATATATATATATATATATATATATATATATATATATATATATATATATATATATATATATATATATATATATTTTTTTTTTATTACTGAGAACAATATCTTATCTAGTAACCAGTTTGGATTCAGAAAAAAAAAGTCACCTTAAGCAGCAATAGTTAAAATGGGAAATGATATCTTGAAACATAATGAAAGAGGATTTTTCGCAGTGGCTGTATTTCTTGATTTTAAAAAGGCTTTTGATACAATAACTCACAATATTCTTTTAAATAAACTAAACTTCTACGGTATCAGAAATGAATTGTTAATATGGTTTAAAAGTTACATAACAGAAAGACAACAGTTTTCCCAAACCAATGCCATGAAATCAAGTAATAGAATGACTACAACTGGAGAACCTCAGGGCTCCACGCTGGGCCCACTCCTGTTTTTAATTTATAATAATGACTTGGCACTATTTTCAAACATTTTAAATTTTATTTTATTCGCTGATGACACCACTATATCACAGAGACAAAACTTGCAAACATTAGAAAATACTTTAATCACTGAATGAAATAACATAACAAATTGGCTTCTTGCTAATAGATTGACAGGCAATATAGAGAAAACCCATTTCATTGTGTTTCCGGGAAACAAGAAAGTTAATTATGATGCAACACTGAAAATAGGAAATTATGCTCTTGATAGAGTAACAATTTTTTTAGGAATCATAATTGATGAGAGGCTTGTTTGCAAACATCATGTGAATTATATATATATATATATATATATATATATACAATAAAATTGCAAGATTAATAGGGATAATTTATAGGATAAAAGAAAACTTAAATACTGAAGCATTAAAAAATTTTGTATTATAGCGTAGTCTACCCTCATATTGCAATTTAGTTCGGGGTTCTGCCATGAAACCCATTCTACACCCATTGTTGTTATTGCAAAAAAAGAATTATCAGCATAATTTAATCGGTTCATTACAGGGAACACACATACTATCTCTTTAATGAACATGCTATACTAAGGATCAATGACATCCATAGACTGGAATTGCTCAAATTCGTACATGCTCAACTAAAATCGCCAACAGTTATAATTTTCTAGAGTTGCAACCATACATAGCCAAAATTTAAGAAGCAGTAATTTATTACGTTTGCCACAAATATATTCTGAAGCATGCAAGAGATTTGTTTGTTATTCAGGATGTATTGCATGGAATTCACTACCAGAACAACTTAAAGTAATAGAGACTAGTGTCACTTTTGAAGAAAAAAACAGAGTATATACTTAATGAAAATGCATAGTTTTTTCGCGAGATTTTTCACAGACTGTCTTTGTTTTCTTTATTATGTAAAATCAGGAGTGTAATGATTGACAAAATCATAAACATTCTGTATGT
>JAHFWG010000204.1:163793-177663 GCA_020233015.1 Callinectes sapidus | reverse complement strand
TGTTATGAATATAAAAATTGCATACACCATTCAAGGAATAGACTTAGCATAGAGTATATTGAGTATAATCTATAAAATGAAGCAAAATTACCTTGTTGTTTGCATGATTTGTACCATAATACATGTCTCTTTCATGAAAACCTCTGAGGGAAGACAACAACAGCATGAGGAACACTGGGAAGAATACTACAAGGTTCAAACAAACTTGGACGAGTACGAAGACTTTGTAGAGGAAGATGGTGAAGACTGCCGTGAGGACAAGCAGTTGCCGGTTATTCTGTGGTGGACTCCCTTTACTGGCGTCCTTGGCCTGCCCCGCTACTGTGACCTGGGGAACTGCTGCCTCACTCAGGACCGCACTCTGATCCATCAACCCAATGTTAAAGTGGTCTTGTTCTATGGCACTGATTTTAACCCCACTGATCTTCCACTGCCCAGAAAGAAGAACGTGTGGTGGGGACTCTTACACGAGGAGTCTCCCAAAAACCGGCCCATATTGAACCATCCTCCAGTTGTGGGGTTGTTTAATATTACTGGAACATTTAAATGGGAGAGTGACTTCCCTCTGAGTCTCCAGTTTCTTCCTTCCCTTGACTCTTTAACCTCCAAGGAAGAATTTGTACCCACTAAAAAGAAAAATGAGTTTCTGGAAGATCATTTGGGTTCAGAAAAAAGTGAAGAATTGCACAATGTTAATAATGACAAAATAGGGAAATCATTTGGAAAGATTGCTCCACTTGTCTATATTCACTCAGACTGTGACACTCCATCAGAACGTGACAGATACATGATGGAACTCTCTAAGTATATTGAGATAGACTCCTTAGGGGACTGTCTTCACTCAAAGTCACTGCCACCTCACATTGCAGATGCCTCTCATTTCAACCATCCAGATTTTTGGCGCATTCTGGCTCGGTACAAATTCACACTGTCCATTGAAAACTACGGATGTGACGATTACATTACCGAAAAGTTTTGGCGTCCATTAATGGTAGGATCGGTTCCTGTGTATTGGGGATCACAAAGTATAGAAGAGTGGGCTCCAAATGTCAAGTCGGTCATTAAGATATCAGACTTTGCTTCCCCTAAGGAGCTGGCAGATTATCTCCACGTTTTACTGAGGAATGATTCTTTGTATGAAGCTCATCTGACACACAAGACTCAGGGAGAAATAACCAATTCAAAGCTGATCACTGCCATGAATGAACGCCAATGGGGTCTTGATGATTTGGAGAAGGGCAGTTTTATAGATCATTATGAGTGTTTTGTCTGTGATGAGATATATCGCACCCACCCTCACTTGACCAGCAGGACAAGCTATGAGACAAAGATTGCCGATACAAGGCACTACAGCTGTCCTGAACCCAAAACAGTATTGACAAACAACATAAATGAAAATAGTTATTGGTTAGAAGAATATGAAAAGTCTAAAACTGAAGCGGAGGTTTTGGGTAATCTCTTAAAGTATAACAAGCCTTTTTCTGAAGATGAATTTTATACCAGAGTATTCAAAGGTTTGAGAACCAAGGGATTCTTTCACAGATTTCCCCCAAAACATGATGAATTCTGATCCTTTTAAAGTAGCCTGAGTGTATTCGAGAGTAAAGATGGTGTGTGTGTGTCTATATGTTTATATGTGTGCATCTTTTTATCTATATACCCATATATTTCTAGATTGGCCTCTATTTATGTACAATAATGAATGTTGCTACAATATATATATAAAAGTATTAAAGAAGTGATGTGTTTCAGTGTCCCCAAGAAAGTGTTAAATAATGTGGGGAAGCTGCAGCAAATAAAGATGATCAGATGATCCACCTCTTCACACACAAATATATGTATGTAATATCAGGATAACTCCAAACACTATACATATTTACAGTATATTTTACATTGATTTTAATTTACTTAAGAATTTCCTAAATTAAATCTCCAAGTTTTAAAGTTGAAGCATTATGGAGTGCTCCCATGGGGTCCTCTTTGTGCTGCATGAAGTGGCCTTGTATGGTGGCAGCACTGACAGGCACCATTAGGTTTTGTATTGCCTGTCAACAACAGAGTGTTCATTAAGGGGGACGTCCTTAACACGAGTGGCAGTGGAATCACCAGATCACAGTGGGATGCAAACGTGAAGGGAATGTACTGACCTCAGAGAAGGAGAACGCAGTGTCAACGGGAACTTCAGGGTAGAACCTCCGATACATTGTAACCAGCTGGTGTGGCGTGCAGTGCCCAATGTATTCCTTCCGGTCCACACGACCAGGCCGGATCAATGCTGCATCAAGTCTGCACACAAAGGGGTTCAATTCTTTTATATATTTTTCTTATAAAATTGATAACAATTCCTATGTTTAAATTTAATGTACTGTACTATGTAGTATAGGAAACACCAGCCTTGTATATGAAATGCAACATAAAAACAACTTTGTCTACCATTTGGACGACATAGATAAGTTAAATTGTAAGGTAAAGAGAAGGAAAAGTGTTGTGTTTTTCATCAGTGAGGCTGAGACTAGTTGACACATTTCTTAACAATACAACTTCTACCTCAACTTGCACTGAATGTCATACCTTTCAGGATAATTGGTTGTCATGAACACTATCCTCGCTTCTGAAGAGGCAACCCCATCAAGGCAGTTCAACAGTCCACTGAAGGTCAGTCTATTTAGCCCAGAATACGCTGCCTTCACTGCCAAAACGAATGATAAGAAATGTTACCCAGTGACTGATGATACCTTAGTAAGAATGGGAAAACAACTCACAAATACTGTAAAAATAAGAGAAAATAAGCAAGTGACAGCCAACACATTAAGAGCAACTCTTCACAAGCACACATACCTTCTGCAGTTTCCTCTCTATTTGTGAAAGCTGAATCAACGTCTTCCAACAAGATAATGGTGTTCTGTTGGATGAAATGTGAGGCTCAGTTTACTATGGTCCTCAAAGAAGAGTCAATAGATGCATATCCTAGCAGATCTATTTACCAGTTAAACTGTTTCCTTACCTCTGGAGCGAGTGCCAGCAGGTGATTGAGTCTGTCATCGGTAAGTCCTCTCTCGCTAAGGTTAAGGACACAAATGCCCAGCTGCAGCTCCCCCGCCAGTGCTGTGATGAAGGAGCTCTTGCCACACCCAGGGGGGCCGTGCAGCAGGTACCCTCGCCGGTAAGGAATTCCTGGAACACATGGTTCACTGAATTTTTGTTCCTTTGTTTATTTATTTATTTTTGCAATGGTAGAGCGAGTTTTTATTATTATTCTTTTGTTTATTTTTTTCAAAGGTGGACTAAGTTTTTATCCTTGTTATTTTTCCTAAGGCAGACTGATTTTTTTGTCACTGTTTTGTTTATTTTGCCTACGTGAAAGATGTATTGGCTTCCCATTAATACATCAGTCTTACCTCTACTGGAATACCACTCAGGGTTATTCATGAAGTCTTGCACGTCTGTCAGTATCCGCTCGGCAATTCCTTCATCCAGCACTACAGAGTTGAGTGGCCGGGGCTTGCGAGGGTTGCCAAACTGCCGCCACTCTGAGCCGTACGCTGTGTACATGATGGTCTTCCCTTCATTCTGCTTCACTGCCAAGTCACGAGCTGTAATGGAACAATTCATTACTCAAAACTGAAGTATAGCATAGAGATGGGCGAGGAATTTCTCTGTTATATAAGCGCTGAGGCCAACAAAAGAGTGAAACAACCAGAGTGCATGTATATACTACTAATGTATCTTTTCACACAAGTTGCATTGTGAATTTCAAGACCTTGGAAACCAGAGGCAATGCAACACTAACCCTCGGCTAAAATATCAAGGAAAAGATCCTTATTCTTGCCAAAGGAAGTGAGTTTGACACTTTCAAAGGGAACACCCATATGGAGGTCTAAAGTTTGCTGTGATCTCGTCCGTTCTATTCGTATCCATGTTCCCTTATACCTGAAAAGATTGTCATGTCTCAGTGCAGGATGGTTTTGCCTCTGCCTTACCCTAATGTGTTTATGTACGTTGACTTGTAAATGATGCTCTAATTTCTTGACAAAGTAAATACAGTATTGCAGGAAAATTGTAAGTGATGATTAATGTTTCTCTTAGTGAAAGTATAAAATTTGATGATATAATGACATTTCCCTCTATTTACAAGACTCTCTCCAGTGATTACCTATGGAAGATTCTCAAATTTCACTATTGTAATCAAATGTGAATTTCAGCCACATACACATTGATTTTGATGGAGAACAAAACTCAATCACTCGACTATATTAACTGCCACACCATTACTGTATCCATTCAAAAGCCAGTTCATGGAAGACAAAGAAAAACAATACAATAATCATAAATAAGATCAGCAGAGTACAGAGGACAATGTACAGTACACCCATCTTACAAGTGACTCTAACAACTTGTATCCTCCACCAATTCTGCCCACCAACTTCCAGTATGACAGCACACCCTTTCACACCATGTCCCTATCTGAGTAAAACAGAAGGAATACCTCCAAAATACATTTCAAGTCAGAGCAAACAGAACCTTACTAATGGCCATGAGGACACCCATAACCACAATATTATTTTACACTTTTGTTTACACACAAAATTGGAATCCCCACATGTCTCCTTCATAAATGATGTTCTTTATCTGAACATGTAATAACATAAGAGTTTTGCAGGTGTTGAAGCGTGTGGGCAATGATAGTATACATTTATTGAAATACTGCACAAGTACACACCTTCACAGATTATGTGATGGAAGAGTTGCTTCTGCTTGCCAAAGGCAGTGAATGTGACAGTCTCCCAAGGTGTGCCGTGCTGCAGGTCCAGTGTGTGCTGCTCACGAGTGCGCTCCACCTTCAGCCAGGTGCCCCCATACCTGCCCCATCACACCCATTAGCCTCAGAGCTTTCACCTGAATCTAAGATATATAACTTCAGGTCTAATTCACTGCAGTGCAGTATATCAGACACACTGAGTCCTCAACAGAAGCAGCACCACCAGAACCTCACCAATATGCATAGCAAAGAAAAACAAGAGGGTGTCCTTAGTTTACAATCACTTTTAGACAAATCAAAATGGCCATTGAAACAAACATTAGATAAGTCAGGAGTGAACAACAGATGACAAGACCTAAGCATCCATAAACATACACACACACTCACCAGAAGAAATGTTCACCAACGCTGGGGATAAAGTCGTGGCGTGTGGTGATCTTGCCTGTCTCTATCTGCTGAAATGTTGTCTCCACACTGAGGTGCTGAGTCTTCTTGGCACCTCTGTGTGTGATCCACTGCAGCAGCCACTGGTAGGACTTGTCTCGGCACGGCACCTCCAGCGTTGTCATGTAGTGCCGTCGGAACAGAATCATGCCCATCTGCCACCAGGGAAAAAGGACTTATATACACACCAAACACTTTATAATGGCACAGTCTTATCATACACAAATACTGCACATCTGTACCCACCATGTACCCTTTCCTCATCACAGCTGCCCCTGCACCCACACCGAACAGGCCAAACCCGGCACTGAAATAAGGGTTGTCGGTCAAGGAGGTGAAAAAGTCCTGGATTGGCATGGTGGTGGTGGTGGTGGTGGTGGTGAGGCTGATGCTGATGATTCTTCCTTCACATTATTGTTCCTGAAAATAATAATAAAAAAATCTGCAGATTCTTTCTTTACATTGTTGTTTCTGAAAGTAGTAAAAAGAGAGAAAATAACGTATATATATATGTGTAAATATTACAAGGTATTATTATCAGATTACTCAAGATTATGATTAACTACATTAAACCAGATATGTTATGTAATAGTGCTCAATCACCTTGCATTGTCTTTTTAAGGAGTAGAAAGGCAAGAAGAAAAAAAATGTGCTAGTTTTAATCCATTTTGGGTATTATTTTACTTTAACACCAGTCTCAAGTTGGCTTTCCCTACCCTTCCCATCTGTTAGAACTTTCCATACTGAGTAATTTGACCCCCATATGTAACTGACGCAAATCAATTATAATGGCGATACCGATTTTTGAAGATTTACCGAGAGACAGAGAGAGAGATAGAGAGGGGGGGGGGGGTGTAGTTGTAATAAGGTACCGCAGTGGTTCAGTGTGACAGGGCAGGGAGGAAGGACAAGTACACCTCTAATAAGCTTTAAAATTATTCAAATAGGGAGGAGCACATGTCCACTAACCTCAGTACTTCTCCCAGCCACCGTGAGCTTACTGTTAGTTCCTCAAGACCTATAGAAGCTCACGTCTGCATTATGGATGACTTACTCAACACTTAATACCTTCACGAGGCAACAAATATCTCCCCCTTTTCGCGTAATGGGGGAAAAAGTGTTATTGTCCAAAGTTTCAGTGCCCGCCAGCTGATGAGCGGCTTGTACGGCTGGGTTGAATAATAATAATGTAGGTTTGGACACGGCGCTCCCCCAGAACCTCATAACTCGCTTCTCATTAATTTTTTCTTCTCCTTTTCTCTTTTATGAACCCCTTCAGTATTATAACTCAATTTTTTAGATACGATATATTTGTAACCAGTCATCATACAAATTTCCACCTTATTACTAAACTATGCAATAAATGACATACCAAATCTCACTATCACTTATTTTACAATTTTTTTTTAATAACTATAAAGAAATAAGATGCATCTTTCATATATTCCAATACATCTCGATAAGTTGAGGCTGGTGACGTCATTAGTAAATAAACAGTGGGTGGCGCGGCGCGAGTGGTGATTCAAACAGTTAACTCTTCTGTCCACGATGGCTGACAACCCTGAATTCCCTGAGGCCGTGGAGGAGGAGGTGCGGGAGGCGGTGTGGGGCCTCATCAAAGAACAGGACTGGGAGGAGGAAGAGAAGGAGAAAGTACATAAGGAATACATAGCGGTGGGTCAGACTCTCTCTCTCTCTCTCTCTCTCCCCAAAATAGGATATGTTTTTAAGAGTTTTGTTCTTATATGCTTAACAGTGCTTGTTTTATCTTCCCCTCCTAAAACCCTCAACTGTGGTGGTGGTGGTGGTGTGTGAGTGTTGTTACATAGTAGTGGTGGTGATTGTTGGTTCACTGCATATTAGTGGTGGTGGTGGTGGTGATTGGTGGTTTACTCTATTGTAGTGGTGGTGGTGGTGGTGTTGTGTGGGTATTGGTGCATAATAGTGATGGTGGTGGTGTTGTGTTGCAGGAGTTTAGCACCGTGCTGCAGGAGATGCTGCCGATGGTGACGTCTCTTTACCATGGCAGGAAACCCACCGTCACCAGAAGCTCTGATGATGATAATGGTACTCCTCATTTCTCTTTTTTTTTAATAATTAATCCTTTTCATCATCTCTTTTATTGGTTTCATTCAATACAAAATGTTCTCCAGCTATCAGGCTATAAATATTTTACTATATCTAAGCTTACTACACACTATAATACTCTCTTCATTGTAACAGTTTTTTTGTAGTTGTTCTGGCATTCTCTTATCTGTTTTTCATGCTTTTATTGTTTCATTAGTTTCTGCTTCAAATCTTCTCCCAGTCTTTCCTTCCTTCAAATATAAGCAAACTGTTTCTCTTTACATTCAGTCCATTCCTGTAAATATATTTCAAAATCCACAATTTAAGTAAGCAAAACCTTCCTTCTATTTCCCGTAATGAATTGACTCCTTTTTTTTATCCCTGTCATGTGAAGGAGAGGCGCTGGAGGAAGCCAAGGTGCAGCACGAGGCAACCATCATCGCCATCACCAAGAGGAGGAAGGAATACCCACGCTACTTGTCCAAACTCCTCGGCAAGACCACCAGACTCAAGAAGGAAGCTGTGGTATGATGCGCACTTCTCATTCTTTGCTTATTGCTTCATTACTCACTGACTTTTATTCTTCTGCATTCAAGACTGCTTCCAAGACTGTATTTTTCACTCTCACCTTAACAAACATTCTAGACACTCTTGAAATATAAAAAAAACCAGTAAATACAAACTTCATATGCAAACCATTTATACTCTGGCATCATAAGTCAACGTAACCATCAAATTACATTAATCTGTCAATATAACTATAAAAAAACATCCTTAAAAAGCCTGTGTAACTTAAACTGCAGCCTTCTTCAAATAGTTAAGGTTAGATACAGAAGCATCTCAAAATACAGTCCTTATTGAGGCATCACATGGCAACACAACACCTTAGTTAGTATTGCACTGCAGGCGGTGATGAAGATGGACATGCAGCTTCCGGAGCCCATGAAGGTGGTGGGGACCTCAGAGGACCTGGACAACACCTACTGGGATGTCCTGAAGGAGGAGGTCAGCGACAACCTCATTGACCCCACCCACAACATTGTGCTGGGTGTGGAGCGCCTCTCGGGCCTGGTGGACTTTGCCAGGGTCAGCCGCCAGATGGATCCTTTCTCCGTCTTTGATGACTTCACTTCCAGCAGAGTCACTGAGTCTTCATAATGTACTGTTTGTTGAAGCTCCTCAACACTGGGTAGTCTTACAGATGTGTGTGTCTTCTATGGTAATCTTTTCATTCTCCTCTTTGACCAAATGCTTTAGTAAATTTCTTTGATGTTGATGTCTATAATACCACAAAACTGACAATACACCAGCCATATTTTTCAAGGACCCAGAACACATTTAAATCTAAGTCTCTTCTTTTGTTGGAGTTCAATGTTTCTCTTCTTGTAACACCTTGAGAACCACTGTACTTTGACAAGATACAGACCACACTTGTCACCAGCCCAGAATGTTTTACACTGGTATGAATGTGTGGACGTGTTTTCTCTATGGGTAATCCTTCCATAGAGCTAGGTTTGCCTTCACTTCACTGAGCACTTCTTCCTTGAGCACTGTATGGCCACTTAAGTTTGACAGGCCACCAGACACATATCTAGGGACCAAAGGGGTTGACTCTGACATGGGTTAAGTTTGTGTCAGTGTGAAGTTGTTTGAGTGGTCTTGCCTGACTGACTTTATTCTATTTAGTTTTATTATCCTTCCTGTATTCTGTCAGACTGTCTTCTGAGTATTTACAGTATACATTTGTCTTCAGTAAAAACATTCATGAACATTTGAGTTGGAATAGATAAAGATGTTTTTGTGTTAATGTATCTGTGTATACATTTGTGTTGTTAGTCAATGAAAGGTTAGAAGTTAGTGGAGATGATGAGAACAGTAATGTTTGGAGACAGGAATGCAACTCAGCCTCACATTTCAAAACATTTGTGAGAAGATCAATTGTGTGAACCATTAATAACAATTGTTTATATATTTATTGTGATATTTTCATTTTTTCCCTCTTAATACATTCCTTTGTTTTGTATATTTTGGCTTGTACTCTCTCTCTCTCTCTCTCTCTCTCTCTCTCTCTCTCTCTCTCTCTCGTGACTGCCTGTGGTGTTGGGGATAAAATCAATGAATATATGAATGGAACTCACTCCATTGAGTAAAAACAGAGAGAGAAATAGAGTGCCATCGCTCACTCTTCCACACACAAAGCAATATTACTTCATACATAATCATGGTTTTGCTCCAGCACACACACACACACTCTCTCTCTCTTTCCAGCTACATACAAGTGAGCAAAACCAGCCAACAGGTAAAGCAAATATAGGAACACACAATTATATTTACAGACAGAAAACAATAACTAACAAGTCTGATATTTCAAACACTACAAATAAACATTAAAATAGATCCATATCATTATTACATATGTACATCACATAAACAACACACACTCACATCATTAAGTGTACAGTTCATCACATAAACCATGTATTGAGAAAATCAATATATTTGCTATTGGAGTGCTATTATTTGCTATGTGGGCGTGAGATGCATGGAGGGCAGTGGTGGGGGCAGCCAGGCCGCTGGTGGGTAGTGGCACGCGAGGTGGGAGGTGGCGGCGCCCCACAAGGTCAGCAGCAGCAGCAGCAGCAGTGAGGGCAGGAGGGGGCTGGCAGCGCTGCCCGAGTCGTGTTGCATTGCCGCTGGGGACTCTTCTGTGTGAGGATGGTAGGAATGTTATTATGAAATAGACATTGTTCCCTAAACTGTACATAGTGACCAAGGAAATAGAAGCACGGGAGATAGAAAAGGCCAGCAGACATGAAACTGTATAGCAAGAATTATTGTATTTGTGTATATATCCATAAAAATATACATATGGGGAAAATAAAAGTAAGGAATAATTGAGAGATTGCACAGAACGTACTACACACAGAAGCACGTCACAAAATAACTCTCTCTCTCTCTCTCTCTCTCTCTCTCTCTCTCTCTCTCTCTCTCTCTCTCTCTCTCGCGCTCTCTCTCTCTCTCTCTCTCTCTCTCTCTCTCTCTCTCTCTCTCTCTCTCTCTCTCTCTCTCTCTCTCTCTCTCTCTCTCTCTCTCGTAAACAACGATACATAGTAAATAAAAAAATCTATGAATAAATGAAACCGATACTATAAAAACCAGGAAACATGAAAATGAAAAAATAAAACCACAACAGAAATATGGCATCGGAGAGAGAGAGAGAGAGAGAGAGAGAGGCGTATTCAGAAACGCTTTGTCCTCTAAACACTACTATTTTCAAGTGTCATTTATCATTAGAACTATTAAAAAAAATAATAAAAACACCCTTGAAAACATGAGCCACTTAATTAAACATGAGCCTTTTGAAATAGCGGAGGTGATGCAGCGGTGAAGTGATTCTGAATATGGACGAACGGGAGAGAAAAGCCAACAACAGAGGCAAATGAGAAGAGAAGAGACACTTTGGGCTGTGAAATAACAACAGAATAGACGCTTTTAACAATCCATAATCGCTTTAACGTCATCGATGAGGATAAAATGAAAGAAACACTCACCATCAACCACGTGAATGACAACAGAGGCGGGACGTGCATGCATCGGAGCACAAGTATAGTTCCCAGCATCCCTCCAGGTGGCGTGATCAACTAAGAGCCAGCTGGTCCCCGCGTGCTTGTCCGTCACCAGCTGTACGCCACCCCGCCCAGCTGCATGCACCTCCTTGGCCCTCTGGTTCAGTGGGGTGTAGTACCACGTGATGGGTGAGTCCCGCAGGTGGCCGCTGACTACGCAGGTGATGTTGATGTCACTCCCAGTCTTCATGTATACTTGCTGTGTGCCCTGAATCTCCGCGCTTGGAACTGGAGGGACGGGAAGAGAGAAGAGATGTGTTTTTTGTAATGTAAGAGAGGAAAGGTGGCTAAGGATAACAATAACAGTGAAACATAGACGGCCCCCACTTAGTTACTTGCCCCCTTGTAGGTCTGAGAGAGTTACTACTACTATTACTATTTCTACTACTGCTGCTACACTGACCCACGACGAGGAAGACGAAGCGGCGGTACATCTTAGGCTGCGTGGACACCTGACACTCATACACCCCGGAGTCTGTGGCACGGGGCGACTCCACCTGCAAAGATGCTGGTGTGAGATGAACGAACGAATAAAAGAGATAGACAAAAGAACGAATGAAAGAGATAGACAAACGAACGAATAAAAGAGATAGACAAAAGAACGTATAAGAGGTAAACGAAATGATAAAATTGGTAAATGAATTAAAAAAGAGGTATAGGAATAAAATAGGTAAATTGATAAAGAGGTAAAAGAACGAACGAATAAATAAAGGTAGGATAGGGAAAGTAACGTGAGGAAAAAGTAATAAGAAAGTAAAATTCTAACCTTTAACTTCATTAGCCAAGGAAGACTGACACAAAACAATGAAAGCGAAAAATCCTGAATAAACAAGAAAAAGAACAGACAGTAAAAAAATGGAGGAAGGAAGGAACACAACACAGAAAACGACAAAAATCTTAAATAAACAGAAATAAAGAAGAGAGACACTAACTTTAGAACAACAAGAGGAAAGAAGCGGAGGAAGTAAACAAACAGGAGACACAAACAAGGACAAGGAACACGCCACAACTCAAGAACCAAGTGAACCGAAATGACTCGAGGCAAAGAGGCAAGTCAAGAAGCTAAAGTCTATCCAAACATCCATAAAGTTATATTCAGGAACAAAAATTGACTTCGGAACAAACTGCTTCTCAATCAGAGCGTTACATGAGCTTAATTATCATGCTATACACGTTTATTGATGAGAACGGTAGATATAAACATGTATACAGTGATTGCCTTATGTAGAGGTGATAGCTTCTTGCATTTCAGCCTTATAAGGGACTGGCAACTAAGTGGGAATTTTTTTACTATTCATTTTTGTTGATCTCGGCTAGCTTTCACCTCTAATGTACAAATGTCTTCCGTTATCTTATTATTTGTGTTCATGTTCTGCTTTCATTAACTGCTATACTGAGTCGAAAGGAATTTTAAAAGAATACTTGACAAATTTAGTGAGAGAAAGACACGTGGAGATACAAACCTAACCACATGAAAGTTTAATGAGTCTGCAGCTTCCCTTCCCTTTATTACCTACACTTCTAACCTTTATCCAAACCTTGATGCCAATGAAGATCAAATAAACAGGGATCTTTTATACAGAGACAAACTTGAAGACCTTGCATGTCCTATTAATGAGTCTGCAGCTTCCCTTCCCTTTGTTACCATACACTTCTAACCTTTATCCAAACCTTGATGTCCTTGAAAATAAAATAAACAAAGCATCTTTTATACAGAGACAAATGTGGAGATCTAATTCTTGCATGTCCATTGAGGTGCCTTTCTTTCTTATTCCTTTATCCTCCTGAGTGTCCCCTGAGCTTCTCCACTCGCACTGGACATGAACGAGGCTCTTTTTCACCCTCCTTCCCTTTTCTCTCCCTCTCCGGCTCCTGCAGTGTTGGTGACGCTCACGATTATGTTCCTCCTCCTCTTTCTTCTCTTCCTCGCACACTTCATCCTCAGTTCACGTTTAAAAGGAGGGAGTAGGTCTGTTTGCCTTACTGACGATGCTCTCTTGTTGTTTGTCTCCTCCTCCTCCTCCTTCTCCTCCTCCTCCTCCTCCTTCTTCTTCCTCTTCTTTTTTATGTTGTTTTTCTTTCTCCTCACTTCGCGTTTTCCTTTTGTTTTCCAAGGAGGGTGAGGTTGCTTATTGTTTTGGTCCTTGTGTGTGTGTGTGTGTGTGTGTGTGTGTGTGTGTCCAGTCTTTCTGCGTTCTTTTGTATTTTCTTATATTTTTTCCTCTCTCTATATATATTTATTTGTTTGTCTGTCCCCCCCCCCCCCCTCTCTCTCTCTCGTCGCCCTCTCAAATTACTCCGCGTCTCCTCTCTTCTCCTCTCTCTCTCTCTCTCTCTCTCTCTCTCTCTCTCTCTCTCTCTCTCTCTAACTGAAATCGGGAAACAATACTACAGAATGATACGAACCACCACCATCACCACCACCACCAACAACAACACCAACAACCAATCGTCTCTCCAATCCACACACAGTCTAATCTTACAAACAAACCTGCATCTAATCTTTTCTTGTTTTTCCTTTTTGTTTTCCAGTCCCTGCCGGAGACCACAGCAGTTAAGGAGGAGGAGGAGGAGGAGGAAGTCACGTGATAAGAAGTCTACGATAATGAGAAAACAAGGAAAAACTGAACAACAACAACAACAATAACAACAATTCTACCTTACTAAGAAAAACAAGAAAACACAAGATATATATTTTTCTCAAACAAAGGAAACTGTAAAGGGGAAAAAAAGAAAGAAAAGAAAAACAGAAAACACTCAGCCTCCTAATGCAATGAAAATGAAACGATACAGTAAAGAACTTAAAGAAAGAAAAAAAAAGCTCCATTCTCTCTCTCTCTCTCTCTCTCTCTCTCTCTCTCTCTCTCTCTCTCTCTCTCTCTCTCTCTCTCTCTCTCTCTCTTGTCTGCTGGGTGTTTCACAAAAATTGTCCAAGGAGGTTTGTTTCATCCTCCTTTTCAGAATGTTTTGGATC
>JAHFWG010000204.1:90622-158260 GCA_020233015.1 Callinectes sapidus | reverse complement strand
AGAGAGAGAGAGAGAGAGAGAGGGGGGGGGGGGAGAAACCGGAAAAAGGAAACACTACCCATCCTATATGTTTCCAGTATCATCCTCATTTTACAAAGTCCTACCGTAGGAGTAAACTTCCAGCTCTCCTATAGGCTACACGCTATCCAGGAAACGCTCTATCACAGGGGGAGGGAAGGCTAACAGTGCACATGTATTGGGTGTAGCCAGAGACTCCACACACGCCCTCCTTTACGTGTAATTGGAACCTGTACTCTATATCCAGGTGGGGTTCAGACTAGGGTTACTCAGACACTCACGATAACATAGCATCGAATATTTATCTATTGAATATTTATGTTGTCGATGGTATGTGTGTATGTGTGTGTGTATGTGTGTATGTCAGTTCAATAAGCAGCCTCCCCCTCCCCCTACCACACACACAAATCAGAATATCTATAACCATACATGCATTTTTCAACTTGCTCTCAAAAATCAAACTAGTGATCCGATTCACCTATGCTAATGAGAATGTCCGTGTTGTGCTGGAGTCTCCCGCCATAAGAGCCAAGTTAGCTGTGAGTGCCTTGCGTGTGTAGTGTATGGCGTGTATCGATCCACTCAGCATACCGAACAAATGAGTCTCATGATCCGGGTTAGTATGACACGCCAACGCCCCCACGCCAGCACGCCAGCACGCCAGCACGCCAGCACGTATCACCCCTTCTCCTTCAGTTAACCCAACTCATTTCGACTCCTCGTCTCCAAAACCGAGGCGTGGAGGTAGTGAGTGCGTGAGTGAGTGGTATTTTCCAGTGTGTGTGTGTGTGTGTGTGTGTGAGGGGGGAGGTGTGACAGGAAGCGGCAGTCAGTCAGTAAGAGGGAAGTGGCCGTGGCGGGCTGGTGGCGGTGACAGCGGCAGCGACACGTGCACTGAGCGGCAACGACAGCTCGTCTATCAGTGGGTGGAACAGACACAGGCAGCAGGCGTCCCGCTCACCACATCAGCTCAGCCTCCTCGTCCTCCTTCAAGCAGGCAAACTTCGCTGCCTTCGCTGGCTAAACTTAAATGGTCCCGAAATTGAAAGACGAGAAAAGTTCGCCGGTTAACGGGATTGAGTGAAGTGAGCCAGCAGAACACGGCGCAGAGTTACCCCAAACCTGATGATGAAGTGTGGGCGGCGTCCACCCATGATGGTGTATGGCAATGTGGGCGGGACACATTGTTCTTCGCCTCACTGAACGATGCCAGACATGAGTGAGGGGCGCCGCGGCCTGAGTGATGACACCACCGGCTTAGTAGCGCCGCTAAGGCAGGCCAAGCACTCCAAGCGCTCCAGGCGTGGCGTGACATGGGTAAAGTGTCCGCTGGCCTCCCTGGCGTGTTTGTTGCTGCTGCTGCTGCTGCTGCTGCCGCCGCGATGCGAGGCTCAGGGCAGGCTGGTGGACCCGCCATCACGAGCCTCCATGTGGAGATACGACTTCAGCAACCCGGTGGATTTCAAGTGAGGACAGTTCCAGGTGTAGTGTGTGTATACGCGTGTGTACGCCAGTGTGTGTCTGTCTGTGTGTGTGTGTGTACTTGTGTTCACATGTTTATATCTTGAGTGAAAGTCAATCCTGTGGGTGTCCTCTGTGTAATGTGTTTCTGTGTGTGTGGCAGCGACGACCGTGTGGACTGCGGTGGATTCGTGCGACAGTGGAGGAAGAACCAGGGGCGGTGCGGTGTGTGTGGCGACCCCTGGGACCTGCCGGAGCCGCGTCCCCATGAAACCCGCGGCAGGTACGCCCGGGGCATCATAGTGCGCAACTACACGCAAGCACAGGTAATTATTGCCGGGGTGAGCCGCGTTGCTCTGTAACGCCGTGGGAGTCACCACCGTTAGTGGGTTAAGCGGTACTTTGGCCTCACCACTGTGCCTCGGGGGGCGCCTCACACACACACACACACACACACACACACACACACACACACACACACACGGAAATTTGTAATAAATCTCTTTAATTTCGAGTGGGGTCAAGTAATCAACAGGGTGCCACAAGGATTAGTTTTAGGGCCATTGCTATTTATAATGTGTTTATACATATATATATATATATATATATATATATATATATATATATATATATATATATATATATATATATATATATATATATATATATATATATATCTATATATATATATAAACTATTCAGATAGTGAAATTAGTAGAGATATTGGTAAATTTAAGGATGATGCGAAAATAGATAGATTAATCAAGTCAAGGCAAGGCAAGATAAGATTCTTAGGATTAATTACCAGGATAGAAACATAAGTAATGGGTTTAAGCTGGAGAAGTTTAGGTTTGGGAAAGAAATGGTTCTCTAATAAAATGAGTGATAAATAGAACGTATTCAGCAACCACATTATTAGTGATGAGTCAATTGGAAGCTTTAACAGAAGATTAGACAAATTTATGGAAGAGAATGAGAGGAGGAATCAGGAAACTTTGTTCAAACCGGGACTGCCACGTGTAGGTTCTTATTTGTTTGGGGACGTTTTAATACTTTTACATGACCATCTTTATCACCACTATTTTTTTTATATTTATATGTACTGTGTGTGTGTGTGTGTGTGTGTGTGTGTGTGTGTGTGTGTGTGTGTGTGTGTGTGTGTGCCAGGCAGTGGTGGTGGAGGTGGAGGTGACAGCGGCTGGCAGCGGCCACTTCGAGTACCAGCTGTGTCCACGAGTCAGCCCCTGGACGCAAGAGACACAGCAATGCTTCACACACTCCCTCAGGGTAAGATCCTCCACTAATACTATCACTTTCCACTTATTCATTTATCTATCATATATCTAATTTACCGTTATCATTTATTATTATCGTTTTGGAAGGGAGGGAGGGGAATTGCTTTAAGATTTGCTGTCAAACCTAATTTTTATAAGAATGAAGTAAGATTCAGTTGTCTAAACAAACAAACATCTAATATAACAAGACTTAACCTCATCTGATATAATAAAAAAGTGTCTGTCTCTTGAAACCTCATCTTACCAATTGGTGTTAAGTTGCCACATACATAAGCAGTGAGTCTGGGATAAGAATTATACGTAAGGTGTTGAAAGGACCACATTTTAGTGTTACCTTCTGCTAAATGTCAACCAGCCGCCTCTTGCCCAATCTAATGGACAAGTCAGACCATGTAAAGACTAAATATGTCCCCTGGAAAAATCTTACGTTATCCTTTACATTGTCTTTTTGTATACTGGTATAAGAAAGCGCTTTGTTCTGTCTCCCCAACGCTATAATGGTTCTTTATAAAACGTGTCGTTCTTTTAAAGTTTCAGGTAGTTAATCCTTTCAGTCTATTGTTTTTTTACCTGTTTTTTTTTTCAGAACTATCTCGGAAATATCGCCTCTACAAAAAGTAATAAGTGGCGGTCGTATCCTTGATCCATAACAATGCTATATCATTTGCTCTCTGTATCCTTCACACACACACACACACACACACACACACACACACACACACACACACACACACATTTCACCACGAGAGTTGCTCCTAAGGGTCTCCCCCGGTGCCTCATGCTACCTCCTTCCCGAGGCAGTGCTCCCCACGTGTTGGGAACAGCAGACAGAGTTAGCTGAGGCGAGGACAAGTGTGTGTCGTAACTGCTGTGCTGTCGGTGACCTGAGCCAGCGGTTGGCGACCTTTGTGGTGTAACAGCGGCTCTTTCCCCTCCCTTCCCTCCCACATACCGGCCCATCCATCACCATATAGTGTTCCCCCTTAACCTGCCAGAGTGAGGCTCAACCTTTAAGGCTTTACCGCACCCATCATCTTTATTGTTCCCTTCCTATGTCAAAGAGACTCTGAACATGCCAATGCTCGGCCGCTTGACGCCCAGAGGCACCGCAGTGGTAAAACGCTGGCAGGCCGTGGATGGCATAGAGGTACTCCCATGGTGCCAAGAACAACTCTCCACAAAAATATCTATACGAACAATGCTAACATTTCTTTTACTCAGCCAGAGGAAGGCTTCCCAGCCATCACTGATATGTAACAGCACCACAACCATGGTGACTCCTGCCCTCATGACACTCAGGCGCTGCCTTCGTCACCCTAGCAACAGAATGGTCACCATACCACTCTGCCTAACCATGGACGCAGCGATCATGACCTGCAATGACCCTGTCCTACAGAAGGCACACTAACGTTAAGTGAGGCAGGCGTGAGCGAGCTCTCCCTGGAGTAGCAAAGAATATTTCGTTTCACGTTGTGAGAATGAGTGGCTGAGTCCCAAAGAGCTTAGCCAGGTCAGGGAAGTTTTCCTTGTTTTCCTACAAAGTGGCCTGCCAACGCGAAGGCAAGTCAAGCAAGCAGTTTTCTCCCGCAGGATGACTTGGGCCGGAGCCAGATCCCCGTGAACGTGACCCAGAAGTTTGCACGCCTGAGACACGTGCTGCGCCTTCCCCAGGAGGTGGTGTGCCCCGCCTGTGTTCTGCAGGTAAGCGTGTACGTGTACTGATACGAGAGAGAGAGAGAGAGAGAGAGAGAGAGAGAGAGAGAGAGAGAGAGAGAGAGAGAGAGAGAGAGAGAGAGAGAGAGAGAGAGAGAGAGAGAGAACGCTCAAGTAGGAAGGCAAGCATAAGATGGATAGTGGAAGGGATCAGAGAGTGGTCACACCTACTGTCTACTGTAAATCATTTCGAAGATTAGACTGCTGCCTTTCCAACAGTCACAGTCACAGGATTGCTGAAAATAAATACATAAATAAACGCCCCGTGTGTGTGTGTGTGTGTGTGTGTGTGTGTGTGCAATAGTAAAGACACAGTACCTTGATGGCATCCGCAGTGGAGGTTCGTGAAGGGTGGACGCGCAGGCCGTGAGGAGTACCGGGCCTGTGCTGACGTCACCATCACTCCAGTCTCCGGCGACGTGACCATCACCCTGGCCAGTACTGCTGTCTCCATCACCACCACCACTCTTGACACCACCACCAATGACACCACCACCGCTACTATTCCCGTCACTGACACCACCACCACCACCAACACCACTGCTGCCATCACCACCACCACTATTCCCGTCACTGACACCACCACCGCCACCACCATATCTCCCGTCACTGACATCACCACGACGATCACAGCCACTGACGCGGGCACGATCTCAAGGGACTCAGCCAATATGGGAATCACCGAGTCACTTTCTTCGACGCAAACGAGACAAGACTTCGCTGGTTCGCGCGGGAAACTCGCCTCAGCTTCCTCCTCGCAGTTTCCCGACATCAACTTCTCTGGCTTTCCGCTCGCAACTCGCAAACCTGCACTCAATTCTCAGAGGCCACAGGGAGACGCGCCTTCCACACACACAAGAAGGAACGAACTAGCGCAGAATGACAGGAGTGACGCTGATAAGAGTGGCACCAGTTCTCACCTCTCTGCCTCACCTCACAGTGCCACCGCAGCCACCATTATGTTTCTGCTCCTTATCAATGCTGTGTGTTGTCTTTTTTCATCACGCTCTGAGTTGATAGTGTAGGTAGAGGTATATTCAATTCTAGAGAGAGCGTGTACAGATACTGTGTGATTAACTATTTACGTTATGGCACAGTCAGGATGAAAAATAACAATAATATAAATGGATTAGTACTTATTTATCGTATCAGCAGTATTTTTTAAGTCATAGTCTCTCCAATGAAGAGATTAGCAACCTATATGATGAAGTGTATTAATCCTAGCTTAGTTCTACTGTATCTTCGGATGTAAACACTAATGTTACTTCAATTTATCTAGAATATGTGTCAATAAAGGAAGAGGTAACCTACATCTTCAGAACAGTGTTGCCAGCACGGACACATATCGGGCGAATGAATTATAATATTACGTAGATTACTTCCATCACTTGTGGCTCACCATATAGAAGTGTTTTGCATCAGATACCTAGTCTACCACCTACAGTGTGTGAACAGGTGTTAGCTGAAAGTAATACAATAAAAACTCAGCGTAAAAGTTTTTTTCTTATCCCTATCGTGGAAATAATTATAGCATATCTTCTGAATAATAATGGTTCCACTATCTATGCCTCGCCGTACAAGTTTTCTACATCAAATAGTCTACCTATATATATTGCACAATGTGAGAATAAGTTTTGATAGTTAAACATTATTTGAACGTGAAAATTTGTCACTTTCCCTGTTGATAGAATGTAGTATATCATGTTGTCTGGTGGGGCTGAAATTCCTGGGTTAGGTTATGGGACGAGGGAGAAAGAAAGTATTGTGATTATTATGAGTGAGCAGAGAAAAGGAAAGAAAGAAGAGGAACACTGAGATACCAATAAATCACTCGTGGAGGTAAGGTGAGTAAACGTAATAGAGAAAGTAGTTGAGAAAGGAAAAAAAGCCTAAACAAAGATACATTAACTGAGAGATGTTTAATAATGTGTTCTTTTTGTTTGAAGATGAACCCGTTGCGTGTTGGATTGCGCGAGTCTGTTTTTTGCGATGTTTCTTTGCCCATGTCCCAGCCAGGGGGGTGTGATGCCTCCAGTTTGTATGATAGCAAGCACTTTACATTGAACAGGTTTCCAAACTATATTGATTCCATAAATCTCAATAATAGAAAAGTTGTGCCCTCGACTTGACTCTCTCCATAGAAAACTCCATAATGGTACAATTTTCTATAATGCACAAGTTGGCGTCAGGCATGTCAAGGGATGCAGAGGAACAATGGTGACAGTGACAGGCACGTTAGACTCTTGTGTCACTTGGTATTCTGCATTGGGGTTCATATATTGTGCCAGGAGGAAGAAAAACAACAAAAAAATCAATGACGGGAAGCCAGCGCCGCGTCCCCCTGGCGGGCATGTGGGGAACCTGCCACTGTTTACCTCACACAGAAAACGTCGGTGCATTACGTATATTTTACTTCCACGAATTGCTCCAAGCCGTGCGAAGGTGAGGCCAAGGTGCTGCACTTTCTCCAGCAGGAGTGAGAGTGGCGGGAGAGGCGTGGAGGGGGTGAGAGGCGAGCAGCAGAGGGGTGAGAGGCGGTGTTTGGTGGCAGCAGCTGATGTGTTGACACCACTACACTCACAGCTGACCAATGTAAACAATGGTGTCAACATGTGATGGTCGTAATGGTAAGGGTCGTGCACACTGGGGGGAGGTGGTCGTTAGGGTGACTTGAGGTGCCTGGAGTGACCACCGCCCTGGATTCATCAGTGGAGGACTCGCTGCCCTAACACTGCTGCTGCTGCTGCTTAACCTTCATTATTTTATGAGGTGAACTTGACTTTCGGCAAGGTTTGGGTGGGAAACTTGACCTTAGCTGCCGCACTGCACCACTGCCTGTTATGCTGCGAGGCGTGCTGGAGAGGTTGTGGTGATGTGCTGCCTTGTACACCAGGATGGGGCCTTGGCCTACATGGGTGATGCTGCACCAATGATAGCAGCAGGTTTGGCCTAAGGTTGCTGCATCATCCAAAGGTATTGCTGCAGCGGTGGGAGGGCATGGTGATGCTGTAAGGGGTGGAGACACTATGGTGATGCTGCTGGGGTCACTTGGCAGCAGTGATGGTGTAAGGATGCTGCAGGAGAGAGTATGTTGATGCCACAAGGATCATGCAACATTTCTGGCACTATGAGGGTGGACATAGTGATGGGTGGCACAGGGTTGTATGTGTTGACACTGGGACTGGGACTGTAAGGTACCCAGACTCTTACTTCAGCACTTCATTGTGTGTCACTATTTTGGCATTGCCATTAATAAACCAATAACTTTAAGATCTTGTATCGAGGCCGTTTGGTACAGCAATTGCATTTTTTTCTTCCTTTGCAGCACCATGTGAAGTTAAAGAGTAACTGGGCCAGCACTCCTTGGCCGTTCTCACTGGAACACTTGCTGGCCACCCAACCACCGCCATGGAGGAGACCATTGGACCTTTCACCTTCACCTCAAACTTTGAGTGTGGAAACCTGGCCAGGGCAGAGAGGGTGGAACCACCAGGTAAGCTGGAACTGTTGGACTTAACTTTCATGATAATTATAATAGCAATAAGGAGAACAACAACAATAATAATAATAATGGTAATGTTGATAATAAAAACAAACTAAGTCAATACATACCTAAATAAATGCCACTATATTTGTGTGAGAAGTGGTAAAGAAGAAATATCATAAAAGTTAAATATTGTATAACAATAAATCGTGTAGTAGGGAAAACCTATACTTCATAATACTAAATAGTTGTATGTCATTACAGGAAGTACCCACTCCAGTGCCCAAGGGTCCTCACTCAGTAGCAGCCGCAAGACTCACAAGGCTGCCTCATCCTCATCCTCCTCCTCTTCCTCTACCTCCTGTCAGTCATCAGTGGAACCCCTGCCAGTCAATTATGAATACAACCTGTGGACACGTCCCGACTGTGCCGGAACAGAGTATGAGAACAACAATCGAACGTGGTTCTTCTTTGGCATCAAAGGTACGGTGGTCCTGGCAGAAGTAAGTCGGCAGAGGTTGTGTGTGGGGATGCTGCTGGAATTAAATGGCACCAGGGTGTATATTGAGATGCTACAAGCCTCACATGGCAGCAAGGTTTGGGTAAGGGTGCTGTAGTGGTCAGATAGCAGCAAGGGTTGTATATAGTGCAGAGTGTTATAGCTGACATGCTCACCTGTATCTCATCCATAGGAGGAAGTGTTGGGAACCGAGTGCGTCTGAATGTGATGAACCTGAATAAGCAGACCAAGCTGTTCTCACAAGGCATGCAGCCGGTGGTGCAGTGTGTGTCCAGCATCCGGCCGCCCCGTTGGGAGCGCATCAAGGAGAAGTGCAGCTACAGGGTGGGTAGACTTGGGACATTAGATGAGAAACCTTTTGAAAAAGGAATTATTCATTATACATGTGTGTTGAATATGGTGTGATGTCTCCTTGGTAACTGGCTGGCCTTGTTTCTTCAGAGTGAAGACAGCAGCACTGTCATCTCGTGGGTACACACAGTGAATGATACGTCTGCCACCACTCACTATGCATTCACCTATCCCTACACCTACTCAGAAGTGCAGACAGTGCTGGAAGGGCTGGACCGTCGCTTCCCAGCCGGCTCCCCAAGCCTCTATTACCACCGTGAACTGCTTGCCTACTCCCTGGATCGCTGGAGGGTTGATCTCCTCACTGTCAGCTCTCACAGTGGGCGAGCCAATGAGAGAGAGGACCGGCTGCCCGGCCTCTTTCCCATTCCAGGCCAGCTGAGGCCACACCGCTTTCCTGGTAAAAAGGTGGTCTTCATCTCGGCCAGGGTCCACCCCGGCGAGACGTCCTCCAGCTTTGTGCTCAACGGCTTCCTTAACTTCATAGTGTCGGGGGATCCGCGGGCAGAGCGGCTGCGTGACTTGTTTGTATTCAAGGTGATCCCGCTGCTGAACCCGGACGGTGTGGTGCGAGGCCACTACCGCACCGACCAGAGGGGCGTCAACCTCAACCGGGTGTACATAGACCCCTCGCCGGCCCTTCATCCCACCATTCACGCTGCACGGCAGGTCATCCTCTATCACCACCATGGCCACCTCTCTCCCACCTCCTCAGAGACCAGCCCCTCTCTCTCCACTGGTACCTCAGACTCCACTGACCCTGCCACCACAACCACCACCACCACTTCAGAGTCCACTGAAGGCACAGACATCTCTGTTGGGGAGACCAAGAGGCCGGCAGTACTGGTGATGGACGAGGACACTTGCCACAGCTTCAGCGACGTCCAGTCTGGCCGGGCCGGGGGTGCCGGGTGTGGGGGACGGGTGCGAGGAGTGTCCCTCATGGAGCTGGACGAACCTTCAGCATCCGGGTGGGACATATCTAATAGTGCAGCCGGTGCATCACTGCCGCGCGGTGCTGGATCTGACTTGCATGATGACTGCTCCAATGTTTCTGGTGTGAGTGAGGCAGAGACCGGTGTCACAGCCATGTTTGGCTCTCTGTCTGCTGCTGTCAGTGACTTTACCAACCTGCTGCCTGGCAGGGGAGGTGGAGACAATAGCACTTCCCCAGGCAGGGAGGCTGGGACGGCTGGCAGCAAGTCACGAGATCTCTTCCTCAAAGATTTCCACAAGGAAGAGAGTGAGTGTGCATTCCTGAGCTGTTTCCCCAAGCCAGCTCAAGTTGCCGAAAAGACTGTAAACTCTTTCAGTGGTGTGAGTGAATCTAGTCAAAAAGCACTGGGGAAGGGAGATGGCCCAGCAGGGAAGGGGGCACAAGATAAAAGAGATCTGATTGTGGGGCCACAGCACAAGACTGACCTCAAGACTGGCTCTCCTCCCACCCCAGTGCTGACGCGGGTGGGTGGCCGGGAAGGCTGTGGGGTGGCTAGCAGCAGCGAGAGTGAGGCTGAGTGTGGCAGACCAGGCAGAGAAAGTGAGGTTGCCAGGGGAGGATGCTTAGCAGGACCTCTTCACCTCACCACAGAGGAATTCCCTCCTGGCCTCACTCCTCCAACACCAGTACCGGAGGAAACCAAGGTCACCTCCGGCCTCTTCCTCTATGTTGATCTGCATGGACACGCCTCCAAGAAAGGTTTGTGCTCATCCAGAAAAAAGTGATATATTTATTTATCATTTTCTCACCTTAAATTATAAAACTGTGGATTAGTAGGGAGGAGAATTGATGTAATTGATGTGTGAAGATTGTGTGTAGAGTAGCATCCATAGACTGACTGAGGAACAAAGGATGGGTGTAAAATGTGAGAGAATTGGCAGATTGAATGGAATAGGGAATATTATGATAATTTGAATTGAAGAAGAGAGGTTAGTGAAATAAAGCAACTTGATCTCACTTGAAGGTGTGATGCAGTGGAAAGGATTACTCTTTGGATAAACAGATGTTATAAAGAAAGCATTTGATAAAAGAAGTTATGCATAATACTGATGAATGGAGGGCAGATATATGTATGTGATAGTAACTGATTAATCCTCTATAATGCAAAATCACATCTTTTCTTCAGGTATCTTCATCTATGGGAACTGGTATGAAGACCCTGCCGTGATGGTGGAAAACATGCTCTTCCCTAAGCTTCTTGCTGTCAACTGCCCTAACTTTGATTTTTCAGCGTGTAACTTCTCTGAAAGAAACATGTACCTTAAGTAAGTTGTATGTGTGTGTATGTGTGTGATTCATTGTAGGTAGTATTTATTTCTTTAGATAAACCTTATTTTTCTTTGTTGACACATTTTTCCTCGTGCAGTTTTGCCAAGTGAAATCCACACTTTGTTTGAGTGAGACATAACACTTTCACCAACCTTGCAGGGACCGGAGGGATGGCATGAGCAAGGAAGGGTCTGGCCGGGTGGCCATCATGAGGGCCACTGGGCTGCTCCGCTCTTACACTCTGGAATGCAACTACAACACAGGCAGGATCCACAACCCTACCCCTCCCTCACCCCTGGATCACAAAAAGTCTCCACCAAGCCCACTCACCATTCCGCCCAAGTACACACCAGCTGTGTTTGAAGACGTGAGTACATCAGGTAGAAGTTGGCTGGTGCTGACCTCAGTATGCTTCTTGTTTTCTTCTCTGAACAGCCTGGGAGTCATTTGCTTATATCATCTCAAGTTTGAAAATAATCAATGAAGTCATAAAGTGAATATCTTACTAACAAGTTAAGAGATAAACAAAGCATTTTGTTTGTTATGATGTACATCTTCCAGTGTGGACGACAACTGGGCGTGAGTCTTCTAGACCTGGTGGGAGGTGGGTGTGAATGGTCACGCTTGCCCCAGTCCCAGTACGGCAGCCTGACTGGAGTACGGACGTGGCTCCACCATTTCCTCACTTCCTCTGCCCTCTCCCCCCGCAACCAACTGGCTGGCCAGCAAACACCCCGTGCTTACACATCCCGCACCTCAAACAAGCTTGGTGTTGAAAGACTTGGAGGGACAAGAGTGGCTGCAAGTGGCCCCAGACTCGGCCTCAGTAGACAGGGTCCCCCGAGCACCCCGGCTTCTCCCCGACTCCCCAGGACACGTGGTCAACGGGTCCGACGACACTCTTGGTGCCTTACTGTGGATGCAGAGAATCAGGAGCCCCATGAACCTTCAGAGGGACCACCAAGACCCAGACCAACCAGCGCAAAGAAGCCCATGACTCCTGGAAGTCTTTCTCCGCGATGCAAACCCAAGTCTCAGAAATTAAAAGCACCATCACCTATAAAGACAGGTGTGTCCCGCTCCCTCACCTTCACTGACTTAGGGGAGAGCAGCCACATCTCTGCTGAAAGTAAGATGGCCAGCAGTAAGATGACCTCAAGTAAGCACAGTCTTACTGCATCAGTCAGTCTCACTCCGAACCTCAACGTAAAGCTCTCTATCTCAGACACTCCCGAGAGCCCCAAGCTGGTCAAGAAGGTTGAGAAGATTCGGAGACAACGCAGCAAGGGTTTAGCTTCCGGTACTAAGAAAATGAAGGTCTGCCCAAGCTCTAGCTCCAGCACAGAGGAATCCAGCCTGAAGCCTAAGGAGACCTCCTTCTACAACCTACCAAGCCTGGAGGCCAGTGAACGCAAATGCAACCCCCTGTCTCCCTCACAGGAAGGGTTCTATGCTGCCGGCCAAAGCCCCCTGTCACCGCGTTCCCCGCTGTCCTCAGTATGTGAGCCTCAGGCCAGCCAAAGCAGTCCAGGACTCAGTATCATTACCACATCTGCCTCCTGTGACCTGTATGTGCAGCCCAAGTCACCAGTTGTAGTTCCGTCAACAAAAAAAGTGACCAAAGTTCTGTCCACCCCCAGTAAACGTTCCAGTAAGCACACACTCAAGTCACTTTCAAAGAGCATGGACCGGTTACCAGCAGTGGCTGGGGCAGCAGGGGAACGACTCAAGTTGTTACCCAAGAAGGTGAAAAAGAAGGTGTCTGCAAGAAGTGTTACTGACCTGCCTGGCACCATCACATCACAGACCATGAAGCCCGCCACATCCCAACCCACTCTAGATTGGATCATTAGTGAACCCCCACAAACTCTGGCATCAGACTTGGACCCTGTGCCCCCCAAACTCAAGAAGCGCAAGAAGAGTAGCAGAAAGTCCCTTTAAACAACAGGCTCAAAGCTTGTAAAATTAATGTTTTGTTCTTGACCTGTGGGATAAAGCTCCAATGTAGTTCATCTTCATGTGTTATCTTACCTCAAAAAAACAATGCATCCATGTTGCACCTTCTGTATTAATGTCTAGAATTCATAGTTAATGAAATATTTGTTGCTGACAAAAATCACATTTTAACTTATGTAGTAGGCTGTTTTCAACTAAATACCATTAATAATTGTTTTAAGAAATCTTCACCTCTTAGTTTTGTTGATCACAGTCAGCAAGAAATGAGTAATTGTAGATATAGTTACTAGTGACAGTTGAAAATAGCTACATAGGTAACCACCCACTTAATGCCCATGCAAGAGGACCAGGTAAATGAAGTGACCTCAGCTGCTGCAGGGCACTCAGGTGCGCTGTGTAGCTGCGGCAAGATCCTTTGGGGGAATTTGTTTTCACCTGTCCATAGCAGATGAATTATACTACTACTACAACCATTGAATCCTGAGATGACACAATGTTCACCATGTCACTCACTGGCCCATGTGGCAGTGTTGATTATAAAAAAATTCAGATGGACCAGCTAAGGGCTTCCATAGTGACACATGACACAGTCTGGTGTCACAGATTCCAGTCACAAATCATTGCAAAGACATTACTCTGCACACTTACTGTTAAGGTAATGGAGAGATTTCAGTTCAGATTCTACAAGCACATTTGAGAGGAGAAGCAGGTCACCATCGGAAAGATCTGCACTGATGCTGTGAAGCTGTGGGTGGCTGTACTACATGTGAGAAAATTTTGTTCAAGGACAGGCTATTCCCAATAGGGCACACATCTTTAACACTTGTGTGGGTTGATGTTCCTTTGGAAAATAATTTGTGGAGTAGATGGAAATGCACTAAAAACTTCCATGACTCTTACTCAACAGGGATTCACTCGATGACTTTGTCAAATTTGATACTCATCAAGAGGATAATTAATGCAGACACTACAGAAAGAACAGACTGCAGTAGCATGTCCACAACATTTCAATGATTATGCTTGATTTTTCTGAGATGTCTGTTTTGTTGAGTGAAGACTATGAAGTAGATCACAGGGAGGACAGTGTTTGACAGTTGTTTGCAGATTTCATTAAAGTTTTTATTTTTGAGTTGTGTTATGAGGATACACATTTGTACCAAGGAATTAATGTTCTGAAAATGTTATCACTGATAGTATGTATATCACACAGTGATTAGCACTACCAAACATCTTAGTCTAATTTTTCCTTCAGAAAATTATTGTCTGAAAACAATTTATGAATATTCCAAGTCTTTTTTTGTCTGAGTTAGTTTTCATATCTTGATCTTTGGTCCTGTATTGTGGATGACTGAAACTATTGTTATCCTAGATGAGGCATTGATGGACCCAAAAGGTTTTCAAAACTCTGTAGCCTTCCACAGAGTAGTGAGGCAAGCACTAGGGACAGCTTTAGCTTGGAAAGTTACAAGCCTTTGTTTGATGAGTGATGCAGCCTGTCCTTCCATGTAGTCTCTACGTAACTCAATAGCTTTAACATTAATCTCTCAAACTAGTGTGTGATGTACATATTTAATCTGCAGAAAATGGACAGATGTAACAAATATCCTCAATCCTTTCCCTCTTCCCACCTCATTTATAGTATAGATTAGTAAATCATCAGGAGAGTCAACTGGACCACAATCAGGGCTCATGTGTTCCTGCCTTGATTTGTAGAGTTAGTACAAAACTTTGATGTGTAGTTTTTGTACTTTGACCCTTGCTTTTAGGCTGTTTGTTACTAGGGATGTCATTTTGTAGCCTTGTTGCCAACAACGCATCTAAGTTCATATGATTAAGGTGAGGCATACAATATATATATATATATATATATATATATATATATATATATATATATATATATATATATATACATACACATATAAATATATGTGTGTGTGTGTGTGTTTTTGATGCAACATTGGAGTATGTTGAGGGATGATGAGCTTTGTGTACCACGTGGTGGGATGAATGAATGAGTTTGACTGGCAAGTTGGCTCTGAGTTGGGCAGGGAAGAGCAGATCTTAGCTGAGTGAGATATGTGATGGTGCTGATCGTTAAATTTATTTGTAATTTTCTACAGCAATTAACATCTTAAGCAATATTTTCTTTATCTGGTTGTTGAATTTTTTATAGGTGCTCTCAAGATCTGTAGATAATTCCATGGCATTCATAAGGATAAAATCAACATTTGTTTATATTGATATTTGTTATCTTTCAGATTTTTTTATGGTCATTTGGTGGTTTAAGGAAACAAGTTAGACTGTGGTCAGTGTTTCCTGTGTGATAATAATTAATATTAGTACTAAGTGTACACTTGCCATTAGAGTTTTTACTCCTCAATCTGATGTGCCTCAAGAAAAATTGATGTTACTTGACAGCCTGCCACTGCTACTCTAGCATGCTGAGGCTGCCCTCGTGTGTGACATCCATGCATCACACTGTCAAATTATTAACCTTTCTCATAGAGTTTGACTTCAGACATAGGTGTAAAAAGATATTTTTTGCCAAGTGTACATGGTTCACATTGTACATAAAGTTGACAAATGACAACCCTGAAGGAACCTTATGAGTGATTGATCAGTGGCGTGGTGGTGACCATTTGTAAAGTGTTGATCAACATTCTGGACATAGAGTTATGTGACTAAATGAAGAAGCTGAGTAACATGGTTAATAACAGTTTGTGATAGTTACAAAGTTGGTATCTATTACAGTTTATTTTAACACCCATGCATTTATATTACTAGTAACCATTAGCAATATCTTCCCCTTATTCCTATAGACTGCATAGCTTACAAAAGCAGTGTTGAAAAAGAAACCCTAAAAGAAAACACTAGCTATAGAGTTTGTGCCTGTGTAAACCTTACAGATGTGGAGCAGTTTTAAGTTATTTTTTATGTACAACCACCAGCACTACTAATCAGTGACTGAATAATTGTAAAAATCAACTGTAGTGTTCATACACCTGTTATGAGATGAATAGACTAAATGTAGCCACAGTGTTCTTCATTGTAAAAACTCAAAACTATTCTGGCAAATCTTTTCAGTCACTGGAATAGGTTTGGATGCAGTTGGATGTGCCTTGCTAAAAGTGCAGACCCATAGTGCTCCTGTTATAAGCTCACCTGTGCATATTTCTCAAGAGTGTGGGGATCTATATCTTTTCCTTGTACCCTGAGCCACAATATATTCACAGCTTTCTTGTACATCTCCACATCATGTCTCATTGTATCTACATAGTCCTCTATAGCTGGTGTCACAGACTCCATTCCTGTAATTTTGCCACCTGAGTGCATGTTGTTTGTTGGTGGGCAGTGTTCTCACCTGCTGTCTGGTCTATGTATTCTTGTCTTGCTTTAGAGTATGTACACGTTATATACTCCTACGGAAAGGAAAATATTTATTTGATTATGTATACTGATGAAGATTATTTATCCTACTATAAAGAGATGAGGATTTGGGTAGGAGTATAAAGTCAATTTACTGAGTTTTAGAAGAAAATATCAATGGTTGGACTAGTCAGGTGGAGAGAACTTCACCCAAAGACAGCTACCATGTTTATGTGTCCTCAGGTGACTAATTTACAGGGACAGGTAGTGAAACTGAGTAAACTACTTCACTTTCTCAAAATCTGTAATTGTCCTCTACGTGTCCTCGACATTCTTCTAGTTTCCCCACTTGATACACAATATTTAGGTTGTCTGTTGCCTTGCTTCCCTGTGGTCCTCAAGTGTGTCGTTGTACCAAGAGTCCTGTACACTTGTCTCTGCTCTGCTCCAGCTGTCCTTCACATCAATATATCACACAAAGGGATGAATGATACTAATATGTCAGTGTTATCAGATGAAAAAGTTTAGTGTTTAGCTAAACAGTTTAGGTTTCAAATTACTAATCTGAGAACTTTCTGGTGATTGAATTACATTTGGTAAATTTGAATCTATGTGGAATAAAGTCTATATTAATTAAACACTATCTTCCATCTTAGCTAAGATGGCAAACAATAAGAATGCTTGATATAAGAAATGTATAGGTGTGTATTTATTTTTATATAGTATTGATATTATGTAGTGCATACATGTTATCAAATACAAAACTGAATGTATATGTAATTATGTATGTATGTTGGAATATATATATATATATATATATATATATATATATATATATATATATATATATATATATATATATATATATATATATATATATATATATGCACCTTCAACTCATGCATATCACTCATACATTATTATATAGCTCACACAAAGGAAAGGTTTTGTACCACTCTCTCTCTCTCTCTCTCTCTCTCTCTCTCTCTCTCTCTCTCTCTCTCTCATTTGTGTGACCCACATTATTTCATTTAGTCTAAAGTGAATATTGGCAGTACTGCATTAATGGTGATCTGCTGTATGTCATAAATATTAAATATTTAGTTTGCAGTGCTGCTTAATAGTGATCTTTAATAGGATGTTGTGCTAGACCATTTTCTTTGTGTTGCCAGAGTGCTGGCACTTCAAGTAGAGTGGCTTCCATGCTATGACTTAAGCTGTTTATTTCTTTTTTCCCTACACATGTTCATTTTAAGTACATAAGTACTTCACCAAAACACATTTTTTTACTCTTTTTTATTTTTAAGAGTGTATTATTGGAATATTTGTGTTATAGGACTATTCAAGAACCATGAAAGCAACACAACAATTTTTAAGCAGTGTGAACTGTGATTGAGGCTTTGAGTGAAGATAGATAGATAGCAATGACTGACTTGCTGCTTGACTGTTGAGACGCAGGGAATTTTCTTCCCCATCTTGCTTTACAGCTTTATGTTTTCATTTCAATTTTAGAGTTACATAGCTTTGTTAATGTTAGGATTGAATTCAAAGTTGTATCATTTATATCAAAAGTATTATTTGTTGATTGGAGATTTTGTTAATGATTATTGAATTGTTTATCAGTGGAAAGTACAGTGGAAGTCAGCAAAGTTTTCTGTATGTGTTGAACGGCTTTCTTGTTTACCCAGAAACTTTGCTGTACTATAGCTATCTGCAGGAATATAATTGGAATGTTATTACATACTTTACATCTCTTCCACTGATAGGCATTGTGTGAGTTTGCTTTGGGGCAATCAGTGCTTGATGGATGTCATGCCTTACATGTGGATGAGATGCTTCCTTGTATATCACACCACTGCTATCACCTCCCTGAGTGGAGAAGACCAGGGTGATCTGCATGTTTGTGAGTAGCAGTGGTGGTGGTGGTCTGCATCACGTCAAAATCCCATCATACTCCACTAAGTACTGATTGTATGATTACAACTGTACTTAAATAATGCCCAGTATGTAGTGGTGATGTCAAATATGAAATATTTAGATTATATTCTTTGTGTTTAATAGAGAAATAGGCTTCTTGGAAAAACATAGAAGTGTTGCAGTCCATGGCATAAATAACTCTGTTAGCTTACACTGTACAGTATGTAGTTGTTTTATAGATTCAGATTTTGATTGAACTGCAAATCTGTGAAGTAAGCTCCATGTTAGGTACAATAATTTTTGATGAAACAGGTGGCTAATTTGTTTGAGATCTTTCCTCATTAAATCTGTATATATTTATGAATAGATAAGTGAATGGCATGAACTGCAGTGTAATCACAAATCTATTTTTCCTTTAAGTGAAACTAAACTGCAAGCCCACATAATCCTCTGCTTGCCAGCGTTCTTACAACAAAGCATGTTTGTTACATACTGTAAATGTCAATTTGAAACTAACTCACTCTCAGAACAAACACACTTCTCATGATTAAAGCTGATCAGAGACCTCCCTTTCAATTATTCATTTGATATCACAACAGAAGGTATTTGCTTCCCTATACACACACACACACACACACACACACACACACAGTGTAGTGTATCAATTTACACACTCGGCTCAACTGAGAAGGCACAGGTTTGAGTCCCAGGCGGGACAAGGCAAATGGGCGAGCCTCTTAATGTGTAGCCCCTGTTCACTTAGCAGCAAGTAGGTACAGGATGTAATTCAAGGGGTTGTAGCCTCGCTGTCCCAGTGTGTGGTGCAGTGTCAGTCCTACCCAAAGACTGGTCAGTACAAGCTCTGAGCTCTTTCCATAGGGGGAAAGACTGCCTGGGTGACCAGCAGGCTACTGTGGTGAATTACTGTACTACTTTTTTTTAAGTCTTAAGTACCATTAGATTTCTTAAAGTTTTTTTCCCCACAATAGAAATTTAAAATTTTACCTGAATAATTCTTACTGTATATTGGAATGTTTCTTACCTATTGTACAAATTCTGGATTATCCAGTTTGTAGCTTGTACATATATAAATTTGTAGAATTTCCAATGTGAGAGTATATAATACAAAATATACATGAGCTTTCTTATGTGCGATATTAATACTTGTACTGTTCTACATGGCTATTAAAATGTTATAGTACATTCTGTGATTTATTTTGTACTGTCCATCACTGCAATAACAGGAGGAAGGAACATATTCCACTCTAATGTGCACTAATAATTTACAAAAGTACAAAAATACTCATGTAACACCATCATGCAAACCAAAAACTACAATAGTTATTGAAAATACCAATCTATAGTATGTATGTGAAAAAGACCAATCCATAGCATGTGTGAAAAGAAGTTAATGGTCAATACTGGTGAAAGCAAAGTGAGTGTGGAAGAAAAGTAAAGGTGAGTAACTTTAGCACATCTCAGAATGACCAAGCCTGTAATAGGACAGCATAAGGTGGTAGTCTTAGAGAAGAGAGAAGGAAGAAACCAGAATTTAAGCATTTGAAAACAATATTTGGAAAGACAGGGACAAAAAAGAAATTAGAGAAGAGGTACGAAAGGCAAGTTCCATTGCAAAGATAATGAAAAGAAAGAATGTGTCCATGGAGAAAAAGAGAGGTTTACAAAATAGTATTTTGAAAATGATCTACTAACCTGAATACGACATAGAACAGAGCACAGAAGTAAAGAATCTGCTGCACAAGTGGGTAATTCATGAAGGATACACAAAGTTACATTATGTGTGGGTAAGGACAATACATGTGTGCATAATGTGTATGTGCAAAAATGAATAGTAAACACCATGTGAAGAAGTGAGGCATCAGAGAAATTTCAGACAAACTGTCATAAGTTACACACCAGTGTTAGATTAACTTACAACCATTAGGAAACAAAATTATAGATAGACCAATCTAAACAAAACACTATTTCAGTTCAACAGAGAATAATAGATATATCCAATCTATGGTTCTTTAAGTAATAATACATACATCACAATATTACAATAGAGACAAAAGAAAGTCATAAAATTGGACCACGTAGAAGCATCAGTTCTTTGCATACTGGAGTACATAATAAAGACTTCTGAAATGAGCTAGGTAGCATGAGGCTCATGAATGTTAGGGCCTTGATCAAGAACTCTTAAAACTAATACAAAGTGGTTTGAAAACTGACATGTCCAACCAACCACACTTGCTACAATATAATCAAGCAATGCTACAAATGCAATGAACACAGATAACGTGTGAGCCAATCAGGCAATCCACACACAAAATGCAGCATTGCTTCTGGCAGTGTTAGGAACAGAACATCAGAAGATTCAAAACAAAACTACAGGAGACTCTTTCTTTCTTTTCTTTTAGTAGGAAGGATACTGGCAAGGGCAACAATCATTACAACTAAAAGAAGGCCCAATGACATTCCAGGCCCATACAAAGACAAAAGTATCACCCAAAGCTAAGAAGATAAGTGTCTTGAAACCTCCCTCTTGAAAGGGCTCAACTCATAAGGTGGAAATACAGAGGCAAGTGGGTAATTCTAGTTTACCAGAGAAAGGGATGAATGACTGGAAATACTGGTTAACTCTTGAATTAGAGAAGCAGACAGAGTAGTGGTGGGAGATCAAAGAAAGCCTTGTGAAGCCTGGCCATTGGAAGATGAGAGACAAATGCATTCATCCAAATCTACTAGTGTGTGTGTGTGTGTGTGTGTGTGTGTGTGTGTGTGTGTGTGTGTGTGTGTGTGTGTGCACGCGCGTTCGTGTATGTGTGTGTGTGTGTAGATAAATAGATAAGTATGCAAGCAGGCAAAGGTAGAAACACAGATAAAAGAGATAAAAACATATAAAAAGATATGATGAAGGCTTAAAATTCATTGTACCAAGAAAAGATAATTTCCTGTTGTATCATAATGACTGCATAAAAGCATTAAAAAAAAAGGGTCAAGTGAATGAACTAGCCTATTCCAATACAAATCAAATAGTGTACACTGGAGCTTTAGCCATTCACCTTCCATGCCTCACACCTAATACTGATCAGAACTCTGCCTTCTATTACCTACGTTTCAATCTACCTAGTACGTACTCTGCCACCTCTGGAAGTCCACCCCCCCACAACAAGGGAGACAGCAACAGCAGAGGAGCAATCATCTCTACCAATACCAATCCAAGTATCCTTGTCTTGGTCATGTCTCTCTCAATACATCACCAGTATCCTGTCTGGCAGTGTAACAAGGAAAGTGGGCCTAAATACACTGCCAATATTATGCCAATCTTGTGAAAGCTCTTTAGAACATAAAAATAAGAAATGGAGACAAAAACCATCATAACACTGTGACAACTTCAAACCTTTGCAAGTGCTTGAAATTCTATTTATTAGTCTCAAGTGCTCTGAAATAACCTTAATATAAAAATCTGAGCTCACAATGCTGTGTCACATCTTCCAAGTCATTCTTTCTATCTAGCATTTAAATTTAAATATAACTTTTCTGCTTTTCCCAATTACAAATGACGTTTTATAATGGTAATTTCGTATAATTTTTCTTTCTTCCATCACCAACAATTCTAAAATCAGACAGTCTAATGGGAAGTATTTCTTTTAACCTCAAGTTGCATATTTGAATCTTTTATTGAGTTGAATGTAAAGATATCAGTGGAGTTTGTTCCTCACATCCTTGCAATCATCAGTGCATACTCATATATGTATCTTAATCAATGATGAAAGTAAAATGGAATAAATTAACCATCACAATGCAGAGAATAAAACCACCTTGTTTTACAAAATTAGTGTTATGAAAAAATTTCATTAAGATTTACTGTACAGAATTCCCAATGTTTAAAATACTATTTTAAAGTAGAAAATAACACATCGGACTTGAAGAAAATAACATTCCAATAGCATAATGTACTAAAATCTAATACAGATACATTTTAAACTAAATACAGATCATTTTAAAAGAAGAATGATAATACAAAAATGACCATAGCATATACATACAAAAGCAAACAGTACAACATATTAACATAATGGTCTGTACAATTAAAATTAAAACTATAGTATAGGAGAAGTTCCTCACTATCACAAATTGAAAACTTTAAACCTACAGCTTATGTATTCATCACAGATACTGCTGCTGAGGGAACACACAGGCTGGAAAAACCCTGGAATTAGTGAGTCAACTGTCTGGTGGAGGCTGAAATGAGAATGACTGAGAGCAGTTTGTCCACCACATAATATACAACAGTCTCACCAAGACAAGGCCACTTAATGACTGGAATGGATCTTCCACATCCCTGAGCCAGTGTTGGCAGAACCCTTGCACTCTATCTCACTGTTTGTTTCCCCTATGAACAACAATGTTTGCAACTAACCAAGAGAAATTATGTTTTTATATTTCATTGATTTTTTTTCATGTTGGAATTTTCTGCACAATTTAATGGAGATGATAAGGGAACTACTGCTTGTACATACATATTTATTTACACACTTCCTTCAGAGTGAGTTGATGAAAACATGCTATCACTCTCAACCACAAGCTGAGTTACAGACAGGTAGATGTAAAGGTAAATATCTTGTCCAGTAGGGTTTTTTTCCTTACAATTGCATTTTAATACAAAATATCACAGTTTTGATTAAGTACAAAAGGAATGAGTACTTGAATACAAAGAAGTGTCATGCTGAGGGGTGGCCTCAGCTGTAAAGTAGAGCAGTGCTTGGTCTCACTGTCACCATAATCCTGCAACACTGATGAACCACAGACGCTGCAGCAGACTAAGAACGTACGCACGCACTATATTAACAAACATTGTAAAACTCACTTCACCCTTAAGTTCCTGCCTTTAGGATGGATGAGACTGGGAATGATCTGTGGTATAACTAACATATAATCTACATATTTTACTAATAAAAAGAATCAAGAAATGGCAATTAAATTCTCAAATGTTTCTTCAAATCTTAAATACACGAACCTACCAAACACATTACATACACACACAGTGGAAGAAAAAAACTATGATTATTGTGTAAAATTGTGTGACAGTTTTCACTATAAATAAGGAGCACACATACAAGATGATTTGCTTTACTCTCTCCTCACTAAGAGAGCTTATGGAAGCAATCTTCCCCTTCAATACAAGTCTCAGCTGGAGCCGCCTTTCAGCCCAAACACACAAGCTTGTGGGTTCCTTTGACTTTCCACACACACACTTACTTCCAGAAAATGAAACACATCCACCACTAATTACTTGTGGTAAGTGCACTATTTGACAATAGATCCACTCTTGACATTTTAAGAGTGTAAATTTCAAGTCTATTATGGAGCAACTGTTAATTTGACTCATGGTCTCTCTAAAGATACCCTGTCACTTCATGAAGGCACTTCATATGTGAAAAGACGATCAGCCAAGAGTTACAAAGAACATGTAACAACAAATCCCATTATACTGTAAATGTTATACTTTTGAAGGAAAACCATCAAGTTCCATGAGTTTGAACAATGTGAATACATAAAAACTTAGCAAACCAGACAGGTAAGGTCTGAACCTCACTGGAGATAAGAATGAAGGATTTTATTAATTTATTATTTTTCAATGAAGTCTTGATACAAGTCAAATGGCATACAAAAGTCCAGCTGAAGGAAGAGGGTCACGAAAGCATTGCAGAAATGTACAGCTTCATGTCTGACTCTGTCCTGACCAATGATGGAAAAACATATTATCTTGAGGCACTACAAGCCACCACGACTTCCCCATCCCATGAAGTTACAAGCTCAGAATGCCATGCTCTCTGATGTGTATCTTGGTGTACACTAATGTTTAGAGTTGTTAGTAAATAGATATAAAGAGATACAGATATAGGAAAGAAGTGGACAGTGAGGGGAAAGATTCCAAATTTATTACAAGAATAATGAGACAAACTTCATAAAACTCTCAGTAAATTTTGAAAAGATTTTGTGAACCTCTTGAACGGCAGCGATGGTCGGAACAAGGGAAAGTCAGATGGTCAATGGAAGGAAACCAAATGCAATTAGTTTGAAGACTGAATACTTGGTGTTCATTGTGTTGGTGAAGGCGCCACCTATATATCCCATCAGAGAGCTGTGGTACTCACATAGTAGTGTCAACACTGCTGATAACTGATGTAGCTTCATGATCCAAATTCACAGTTTTTCCAGCCAGACATAGCCAGCATTGAGCAGCTTAACAATTCCCCACAAAACCTATCATTCTTATGAACTATGTATCCAAGTCTAGTATGGTATGCTCCCTGAGATATCAGTGTCTTCCCTATGAGTAAAGACAAACCATAAAGTTTAATTAACTAATTCTTCAATAATTGGAACTTTGGTCTTGGCCAAGAGGACACAAAACCCAATATCTCTGTTTTGCCATGTAGAAGAAGCTTGATAGTCATCACCATAACCTTGATCTGTTCACCTTACAAACACTGCAGTGATTCAACTTCATATTGTTCATATTTGTCTCACAGCAAAACTACACCAGCAAACATTTGTTTTTGAAATCCAAGTTATAGTGACCATATTTGGATTATGGAATTAATTGATATCAAGCAATCCTTTTTACCTACCTACCTATCTATCTATCCATCCATCTATCTATCTATCTATCTACCTAAGTCTCTATCTGCCAGTCATTTCTACTAAGTCTCACGAAGGGATGACTGCAGCAGAACCACCTCCATTTGGTCCCATCCCTGTACTGCCTTCCTACTGACTACTGTTCCAAGAGGCAGCACCTCCACCCATCCCACCCTCAGGGTTATACACTGTCTGAGGAAGAACTAACAGGTGTACATAAAACCACATGTTAGTTTTCAATTTCTATAATGAGCAAAAACTCTGTTTTCTATATCAAAGATATTTTTTTTCCATACAAACAAGACATACTCTTATGGATGCCTTGTCTTTTTTTCCTCGTTCTAAATATTCCTTTTTGAAACTACATTTTTCCTTTTCTTTATTTTTTTATTTATTTTATCTTTTATTTTTTATTTTTATCTTTTTTATTTTTATATATTTTTGATTAAGAACATTTCTTCAGTCAAGTGTGCTTATAGTCCAGCAGTCATTACCAAGTAAGCATCAACGACAGCTCTACCTCTGCCTCTGGCTCTGCCTCTGGCTACCATGAACAGCACAGGTGAGTAAAGCACTGGTGTTAGTTCAGCCAGCGATACAACACCAGAGCTGAAGGAAAACACATTCTTTCCTATAAGTTGAAAGTCTCGGATAATCACTTGATCTAAAGAAAACTATACTACTATGATACAATGTTTCAATTAATAATACGTGACCACTGGGAGTAGCAAGGCGATGACGTGCCTCCCACTCTATGTCCCCCGTGATAAATTATTAAATGATCTATTACTATCTAAAAAATCAAATAAAAAATTCTCCAGTTCATCAATAATAAACAAGTATGATTACTTTTCCTCACTAAAATCACTCAGCCAATTATACACCACACGTCGTCACTCACTATTGAGTGGTGACTGAGCTCCACAGGCCAGCTGCTGAATGCCCTACGAGACACACTGAATCTCTCAGTCTTATCATCATTAATTTTAAAGACCACAGAAAATTGATAATTTGCTACATAGAAACAATGTGAATATCAACTTTATCCCCCCAAATATATGCCAAAAAATTATTCAAAATAATAATAGATTTTGATATTTTCTATTTTTCTTTTTCAATTTTTCAAGTGCTATGCATGCTTTTCATAAACACCAGTGCCTCTAAGAATCAAAAGAATATCTACAATTAAAAGAGAACCACAAAGCCCACCACAACCCCATTCAAATCCCTCCCCCTATAAAGTATTCAGATCAGAATGCAGAGCATAACACCATTTTTTGTCTACAAGAAATAAAATAGGTAAACATTCTCTTTAAGAAAAAAAGGAGTTTTGCAAAACCTAAGTTGATTTCCATGATCTTAATATAAAAAATCATACACACCAACACTTTTTCATGATCATAAAAAGACAATACCTGTTAAAATCAATAAGTATTACATTCACTCATTCCCAAAGATCAATCCCTGAGGACCTACACATCTTCTCTTGCAAATCATCATACAAATTAACATCAACAATGCAAATGAATAAGAATGCAGCAAGTTAGCAGCAACACTGACTTTTGAAAGTTGGCAACACGTGTTAACACTAATTGGCCACTTGGTACCTATCCAATACTGATGCTGCAAATATGATGACAAATGTACTGAAAAAATTGAAAATATCAAACTTGCATTTATGTATTTCATTGGTAACAAAGAGAAAGAAGCAGTTTATGCAAGCAATGCTGCAAGACACCTGAAGATGATGATGAAGATGATGATGATGATGATGAAGCATGCTCACCTCAGAGCCAAAAAGGAAATGAGTCTGAGTTTGAGAGTGGATAGCAATTAGACATTCTTGACTGATCTGCTGTCACACCCTGCACTAAACCTGTGTGGAATGGAGGCCAAGGAGTTGTCACATTGCACCACAAGCAGGAGACAATGTTAATCTCCTTTTTGTATCTACACTGCTTCACTCTCACTCACACTAACACACACACACACACACACACACACACACACACACACATCTTCATCCAAACCACAACTACCCACAACACTATGGAATGAACTGAAACAGAACTAAATGAAGGTGTGGTAGATAAATACTCCTTTAATGAATTGCAATAAAGATCAAAATATTTCATCAATAATCTAAAAAGTTCTAAGTTGAATGTTGGTTGAATACAATTGCCCGTGCAAGAATTCCGCTCCACCTAAACCAGAAATAACTAAAATCCTACGACCATACTGATGCATATTCACAAATTCACAAACTGCTTTCTTAATGTAATATATTTACACTCTTTCACTCACACCTTATGCCTTTGTAGTTTTTTTTATTTATCATTTATTTTGAGCATTTTTATAATACTTTTTGTATCTATAATAAACAAATACACTGTACATTTAAGTGTATGAGACAAAACTTAATTGATCCCAAAAAAGACGTAAAATAGTGGGTCATTCTATACACAAAATAAAAAATAAATGACATTTTGTGCAAAATATCATTGTATTTTATTTCATCCTATGTAGAACCTGCCAAGGGCAACAAAAAATGAAGAAAAGAAAAAAGACCCATTGACATGCTGGTCCCCAAATAAGGCCAAAAGAGTTAGTCAAAACAAGAGAATGAAGGTCTTCAAACCTCTCTCTTAAATCAGTTCAAGTCATAGGAAGGTGGAAATACAAAAGTAGACAGGAAGCTCCAGAGTTTACCCACAAAAGGGATAAGATATTGAGAATACTGGTTAACTCTTGCATTAACAGAGGTGGACAGAATAAAGGTGAAAGAAAAAAATAGTGAAGCAAAGCTGTGGGAGAAGGGAAGGCCTGTGATTAACAAAATCAAAAGAGCAGTGAGCTTCATTATAGCAGTAGACGATAGCAAGAAATGCAAAACTGCAACACTGAGAAAGAGGCTGTGTGTGTCACACACACACACACACACACATGCCATACTGCTACATATATACATTTTTTTCTATTTTCTTTGGTTAAATATCAACATACATTTGTTTTAACTTGTATTCTCCTCCCACAACACTGACTGTTGAGCCCTAACCACTACCAGCAATAATAGCAATAACATCAATAACAACAATCAAGTATTGTCATTACTGTCATCATTAATATCATACCAGTTCTCAACTCCTCACTGTCACCAACCACAGACTATCAGCTGACTTCAATCCCCCCAACCACTGACTACAATCCCCCACCACTGGCTATCAACTGACATTAGTCCTCAACCACTCGCTGTCAGCTGACTTCAATCTCCATCCACATACCATCAGCTGACTTTAATCATACAAATAATCTTTCTTACTACCGATATATTCAGTTGTACTACAGAGAATCGTGATACAGTACTGTACTAAATCAATTTCGTCTACCTGAAAAATATATGTTTATCTTTACTAATACTGCAACTTAAGATTTGAAGGCACAGACTAAGGATGTTCGGACATTCATGGTAACATAATGAACATGTCACATCTTCACCAATACTGAATACCATAAATAAAAAATGAATATACTTTTCTTTTGTTTGTTTATATACCTTTATGTAAAACCTATTACTTTAAAATATATTAAGAGCATTCAGATCTCTCTCTCTCTCTCTCTCTCTCTCTCTCTCTCTCTCTCTCTCTCTCTCTCTCTCTCTCTCTCTCTCTCTCTCTCTCTCTCAAGTTTTATAACATTTTCAGTAATTTCCGAATTTTTTTTCTTTTCACTGTTTTCTAAATTTATAGCCACTGCAATAATCCATCTGTTAATTATTCTAATTTCTCCCACATTGGGCTTCAATCATTCCTTCTTAATTTCTTTTTTTCCTCTGCATTTCTCTTTTTATCATTCTCCATAGTACATTTCTCAAGGCAACACATGTAGCACACCCCCTTGTCTCTACATCTCAGCCATTCATGATCTGATCTCTGAATCATCAACATTCCTAACCCATCTTTGCCTTCCAATCAAAATACTCATCTCTTTTTCCACAGATAATGTCATACAATAACTCACATTCATAGATCACAATTTGAGAAACCTTCTTGTCATGGCAAACATAATACTGCACTGTGATGGGGGAATGGTTTCAGCACTTGTCCCTTCAAGTCCCCAGGAGGAATGTACACCAACTCTACACCCGGCAGCTACACCACCAGCCAGCCACCCAGCCCAGCACCACCTAACCATTCTACATGCCTCAAGATAATGGAGAATAACACTTACATTCCTACTCATTACTACGATGATTTTGATGATGATGATGATGATGATGATAATTGTGATGGTGATAGTAATAAATTTAGTAGTAGTAGTAGTAGTAGTAGTAGTAGTAGTAGTAGTAGTAGTAGTAGTATAGTAGTAGTAGTAGTATAATAGTAGTAGTAGTAGTAGTAGTAGTAGTAGTAGTAGTAGTAGTAGTAGTAGTAGTAGTAGTAGTAGTAGTAGTAGTAGTAGTAGTAGTAGTAGTAATTTACTGAGTATGATGACTGGATAGCCAAGAGATGAGACATTGTAAGTAATAACATTAGTAGTGCATGAAGTGAATTATTATGACGTGCAAACAGAATTACTGAGGAGTCTTGGCTCTGGATACCAATGACACTCAGCAGTGCACTGATACATCGTAATTCGTGAGAAAAAATGTTCACATTATACACTTTAAGGAGTCAAAACAGGTTAGAGTGAGTGTGAATAGAAAGAAAGCAATATCCATGAGGTTCCTTAAACTACTTCTACAACTTTTCCACACAAAACACACACACACTCACATCCCAACACACCAACAACTCTTTTATAGTACTTTAATGCTTTTTTGCTTTTTTTATAACTTTTATATTTTCTGCATTTTTTTTTATTTTCTTAATATTGATATGTATATGTATGTACAAATATGCCTATTTACATAACATACCCATACTGACACAAATACATTGCTTTATACAAAAAATATATACATGTAACTAACTCTTGGTGCATCTAGCTTGGGTGGCTGGCCTACACTTTTTTTTTATTTTATTTTTTTTTAATCCCACTTATGCCCGAGTCCTTTCCTTTATTATTCCCCATACATATTACTTCCCTGGCAATCCTGTTTCATCTATTTTTTCATTCACGATCTACCTTCTTTCAAGATGTTTTCTCTCACTCTACATTTTCACACTATCATCATCCTTCACTTCATCTCCTTGACGTAATCATTATACTAATAACACCTACAAGATGACAATATATTACAGATGTAGATGACGAACAATTACCCCACTGTGTATATTCAAAGTTACCACTGTAATCCAACGTGACACAAGGGAATGGTAATTGCAACTTCAACAAGCATTTAGGCAAGGGGACACACACACACCCTCACCTTATACACACACACACACACACATGCACAATCCATCCTTGGGTCATCATATCAGCCAATCAACACACACACACACACACACACACACACACACACACACACACACACACACACACACACACACACCAAGTAACATAATCTGCCCAATGACATGGAGATGATGCCAAGGGGAGCTGCTACCAAAGTGTCAACTGAAACACCTATAATGAGTCTGTACTGTAAATGGTTATCAGAATTTCAATGTTGGATGTGGATCACTTTGTCACTTAATAATTTCTTGTTTGCAAGTGAATAACAAACAATACTAGAGTAGATGGTTTTTCCAAACTTTGAGAGAAATGTCACCTACAAGAGGAAGATTTACACAGGTGTCTATTTCCATGAGTAAGTAATGACAAACTGTTGAAAATGTCTCTACAATTCTGGAGTATTTGGAGGAAACTATGAAAAGGATTTATGAAGAAATATAATGAAGATTCAGGAAACAGTAAAAGCAAAAACAAGACAAAGTGACAGCAAAAAGATATCACTAGAGAACACCAGTGAGTTGAAGGCCTGGTGGCTTCAAGCATCTAGTGAAGAGACAAAAAGAATCTTAAGACAAGCCTAAACCAGTGTTAGATCAGAACGTAAATAAAAAATCAATAATCTGCTGTTCATTATAAAGACCACCTAGTTTGTAAGCTTATTGCATTGTACTGTTTATTCTTGTACTCTGTTTCCTTTTTTTACTGTGTATTCTGTGAAACAGCTGATGTAATAAGCACAGTGCAGCACCACTCATTATTGCTTGCTGTGCCTCCTCTGAACACACATTAACCCTTCTCTTCACCTTGCCACTCACAACAAGACTGTCATCAAAACCACAGGAACTGGCAATGTGTCAGTTGGGAACAGAAAACATATTGTATTTCCACTGACAAGAAGGTTGAAATATGTTCAACAAGAAAAACTGTAAAGCCATTTATGGCAACAAAACAAAAGAAAAGTCATTTCACGCATATAAAAATGAAAATATGGTATATTAGCAGATAGACATTTGACTCAATACTAGATAAATAATGGTGGCAAGTTGAAAGGGATACTAAGTCACACTTGCACTCTCTCTCTCTCTCTCTCACACACACACACACGCACATACACACACACACAAACCAATGATATACACATCAACCTGATGCTGCATGTGTCAGTCTCATACTTATGCTATACAGTCACATATACAAATGTCATCTCAATACCAAACTCACACACACACACACACACACACACACACACACATCAGCTTCACACATATGGAGTCTGCTCAAGAGAACCTATGTGGAGGTGACATCCATTACATCAAGATCCTAACCTGGCCTTTGCTTCACAATAATTGATACACAACATTGAGGTCAAGAATACAGCTTCTCACAGTCACCAGACCTTCTACGCTCCAGACACGGATCCTGATTTCTGGTGGACACTCATGAACAAATAACATACATACAAACATATACATGCACACATTCACTCATCTACCCATACCTTTTTTTTTTCTTTTCTTTTTCAATTCACAATTTTTATTTATTTTTTATCTTTTTATTTTATTTTATTTTATTTATTTTTATATTTTTCATGTGTGTGTGTGTGTGTGTGTGTGTGTGTGTGTGTGTGTGTGTGTGTGTGTGTGTGTGTGTGTTCACCTCTTCAACATTCCACTATTCACTTCCTCTCTGTTTCTCTGTTACCAGATATAGCAAACCAACAAAGCTTTCCCTTTTATCTTATCCTGCAAGTCTCCATTCTTGCATAAGCTGGACAAATTAAATCTAAACTCATACACTTCTATTAAGTGCCTCTAGCATAAAGTTTTTAATTATGAACCTACAAATCAATTTGATTTATTTCCTTAAGAAACATTTTGTACTATTATCTGTATCACTACAGGAAAAGTCTCTTAATCCGAAGAGCAAGGGACCACAATTGGTGCAGATATAATTTATTTCGGATTATCAGGATGTATCCCTGAAAATGCCACGACCTCCATATAAATTAAGACAATTTCAATTCCAATGATTTTCTCATGTTGTTTATGTTTAAGTGGTGAGCCAAGTAATGAATTGATTGATGCTCTACATCCTTCACTAATGGATAGCTTTCAAGTTATGACTCTTTTCAACTTATGCCTCCCTCTCATCCTCAACGATGTATGGGAGAGCCGTGGGAAATCACAATTTTTGAGTGAGGGGGCATTGAATGAAGTAATCCTCATTGCAGAGGAGATTAGGAATCAACAAAATCACATAAAATCTCTAAAAAACACTTAAACTACACCATTGGTGGCATTAGCATTAGCAGTGTTGCTAATGATTTCCAATACCGATTTCTTTGAGAAGTGGGCTCTCTTTACCCTTATATTTTTGTATATAACATACAATACTTCCATGTAATTCAAACAACACATTTATAAAAGTTCATTACTGTGCTGCAATGTATGTTGTTAAGGAGGGCAATGTTGGGAAGGGGAGTGTCAATAGCAGCGTCTGTCTACTTCATCCCTTGCCGCTACAGTGTATCTGCCGCCTACTTTGAATTTATGCAGGGACAAAATATTGCCGTAAAGCATTTTTTCACCCCACCTTCAAAATTCACTGTTGAGAAAGTTGATCATCAATGTTTAAATTAATGGACTTTTAATAATAATGACATATTATATAATATAATTACTTTAGTAATATACTTTCTCTTTGATATAGCCCCCCCAAATTTTATACCCATTTTCAATTTGTGATCTGCAAATAGAACATATAGCATTTATTATCTCTGGTCATCTCATTGTTCTAACTGTTTCCTATCATTATTTTCTCAACCTAACTAATAAACAGACCTCAATATCCAAATCTACCCATCATTCCATCAATCTATCTATTTACAAATACCTTGGGAACATATTCTATTTTCAGTTCACAGCTAAGAGGGCAAAGGCTTGCATCCTAGACTAGATGAAGGTGTGTTTGGTCTTCTTTTAAACCACAAGCACTGCTGTTCACTAGGCAAAGAATGGGTACAGGATGCATGTCCAGGAATTGAGTCCTTGAGCTTCACATGAAACAGAAGTTAGTACTCCAGTGGGTGTGCTCCCACAGGAGTTACAAAACAACCATCATGCCATCCTGTGAGTGTGTGTGTGTGTGTGTGTGTGTGTGTGTGTGTGTGTGTGTGTGTGTGTGTGTGTTTCTTACAGACCAAGAATGGTCAACTTTACATCCTGAAAAGTTAAATATGTTTAAAAACCTACAATAAAAAAAATTACATAACATACACATACATATTGCTGTATGATATATGTCCTCTACTTTGCTATTCCTCAGCAGAAATACAGTATAGTACGTATTACGTGTGGCAAGGTTTTCACCTTATGACAGACCACACAAAGAGTCTGGTTTGTTGCATCACTGACACTGAGGACAGCTGGTGATACACTACTGAGAATGACCTTGCAGGAGTGACAAACGTTAGTTGTGGAGGTTTTGTTTGCAATAACATTGTACTCATATGTTGCTTCTACAGAATCATTACAAAGTTAACTGTCATCAGGAGTTTGGCAATCAAAGACCAAAATCTGAATGATGGTGGCAGGAGTCCCGATAAAACAACCAATTACTCTCAGGCCACTCGAGAGTCACAAGTCTTGAACAATTTGATGATCATACAAGCAACCCACAAGCACCAATGCTGCACACAATGACCACACAGAAAATAACACTGAATGTGCTACTCACAGAAAACATGTACAGTAGGCCCTCAACATTCGCAAGGAATAAGGAATCAAGAATCCCGCAAAAGCTGAAAATTTGTGAATGGTGCAGATATCACACGTACACATACGTAACAACAATGTTACGATAGGGTCTCCTTTACCCAATAATCATGTTTCCTTCATCAAATAAACTTAATGACTCATAAAACCCCCAAAACAGTATGAAATATTCCACATGTTATAATTTCACAACATAAAAACAAAGAAAAACAAAACACTCATCACTCACGTAAGTTTGGGTGCATTATTACTGGTGACAATCGTAATGGTGATGATACTTAGTCATGCAGTTACTAATGACGAATAACTGGATGAGATGATGTGGAGTGTAACTGCATGGCATGAGGAGTGTAGTGCCTAGTTAGACTGGTGGACTGATGGCATGGGGGGGGATGAGGGAGAGAGGGTAATGATGTGGTGATAGGCTGTTTTCTTGTTTTGCACAAACCTTGGTGGCGGTGGGGGGGGGGACATTATGGAGGGAGAGAAGGGAGTGACACGGTGATAGGCTGCTTTGTTACTTTTTTGTGCAAAATTTAGTGGCGAACTGGCAAGTTGGTGGTGGGAGGAGGTGAGGGAGGGAGGGAGGGAGGGAGGGAGGGTAGTCACACGGTGATAGGCTGCTTTGTTACTTTTTTTTGCATGAATTTTCGTGGCAGACTGGTGGACTGGCAGGTTGGTGGTGGAGGTGGCAGGGATGAGTGAGGGAAGGCAGTGATGTGGTGATAGGCTGCTTTGTTGGTTATTTTTTTTACGTGAATTTTGGTAAATAGGTTTGTGCCGCTGGAAACTCACGAATGTATGAACCTCGTAAAAGTGGAACTTGCGGATGTTAAGGGCCTACTGTAGTTCCAAGCAAGATGGACACGGCCAAGAAAAACACCAGCACATCTGATAACACACAATGCCCAACAATTTTTTATATAATCTTTGATAATCTGAATTTTTGCAAATGCATGACTTCTATATATATAGATTGTTTACCATTTCACTGTCAATGGTATTCAACCTCCTAACTATGAATGTGATAACAGACAAAGTGACTGGCAAAAAGATCTAGCATTACTACTGTAGTAATATAGATGGTAAAGTGCATTAAAGGGGATCAAGAAAGTCTGTAACAACATTCAGTCCTATTTCAATTAGTGTTCAGTACTTGTTAAGTGAGATAATAAATAAACTTGTCAATAATACCCTAAACTGAAAAGACAAGCTTGAAATGACTATGCCACTTGCCACCCATCGGACCACAAGCCAATTAATAACACTGCTTTGCCACTCACACAGCAGAGCATGGCAGGGCCACGGCAGTGATGACACTGCCTCAGACCCCAGTGCCATTCCAGTGGGCTTAGGCATATTTGTTTTTTTAACATAAAAATGTAGTTCTAATACTTTCAATGAGCTTCTGTAAATTATGAGTTATATACTTAAATAATCCTTAATAAAAATTTGAATCCAAAGTAATTTACTGCATCAAAATGACTATTTCCTGAACACTGAGAAAACAATCACTTCAAGAACATGTAATAAACATGACACTCCAGATACTCTAATGTAAAGTCCATTAAAATGTGTTTTTGTGCTTCTCTTCAACAAATGACTGTCTGACTGACTGACAGACAGATTGAATGGAAATGTACAGATCTTTTAAACACACAAGTACAATAGTCTACATTTCCTTAACCCATCTACACAACATTTGTGTTCTTTCCCACATATAGTCAACACATATGGACTTAAGTTCTCACAAACTGTGAACAAGTGTGTGTGTGTGTGTGTGTGTGTGTGCATGTGTGTGTGTGTGTGTGTGTGTGTGTGTGTGTGTGTGTGTGTGTGTGTGTGTGTGTGTGTGTGTGTGTGTGTGTATATTTACCTAGTTGTATCTACAGGGTTTGAGCAGTGCTCATATCCTGTCTCCATATCTAAATTCATCCAACTTAATGTTGAATGTATGCATACCGTCAGCCTCAACAATCTCTTTGCTCAATCCATTCCACAAATCCACTGTTCTGTGAGGAAAGCTGAACTTTTTGACATCCTCCGAACATCAACTTTTTCCAATCTTTCTTGAATGTCCCGTCTTGTTTCATTTGTTACCATCGTCACTAGATCCGTTCTGTCTATCTTTTTTTCCCTTTAACTATTCTAAACACAATTATGTGTGTGAGTGTGATTGTGAGTGTATGTGTGAGTGTATGTGTGTGTGTGTGTGTGTGTGTGTGTGTGTGTGTGTGTGTGTGTGTGTGTGCATCATGTTCACAATCACTTCAATTAAGTTATAAAGTATCTTATCACTAATTTGTTATTTTCCACCAAGTTTTCAATCAAAACCTTCTTTTCTATATAATAAAATGTAGATTAAAAGCAGAACACTGAAACAAAATTCTTTGTCATTTGTACATGTGGGAAAGATCAATCATGGGCATGAGGAAATAGAATTCTAAATTACACGATAAAGTAGAAGAACTGCATCACCAAGAAGCAAAGATCTAGCTAGACTTGAGTTTGTACAGTTAGTGGTGTTGCAGCAAGGTAAAGGGATGATTCAGGGTGACATGCTGCTACTTTACCACACAAGCGACCTGTCATTGGGAGGTAACAGAGGGTCCTCACACCAGAGTGATGTGAAAACTAAACATTACTTCCCACTAAACAAGAACTATTTCCTACCAGTAATTTTATATTTGATTTTTCTCCTTTTTATATATTTTTTTTCCTTTTATACTTTTTTCACCAGAGTTAGCTCAACTGTGCCACTCACATAACCTTGGGATTTGCAAAAAAAAATTTGTCTGGATACAGAGGAGAAATCTTGGCTACTAATAAAATCAAATACATAAAAATAGAAAATCACATGAGACCAAATTTCCACGAGGACTATTAATTAACCCATTAGCTGTGACACGCCTTCCAGAATCGGCAGCTTACACAGTACCTGCGACATACCTTCCACTAAGCATTAGTTATTTTTAATTCACTGCAACATCTCTGGTGACCATTTTTACATAAAGTTTGGCAGTTCATAGGTTCTTCACCCACACCTATTTCAGATTATGAGCTTTTTTTTTGTTTTTTTCTTTTTTTGTGGGGGGAATTGCACAGCACAGGAGGATCCAGAAATTATGTGCCACAGCCAGTAGGTTAATGACAATGCAATAATAATACCAATAATGAAAACAAAATATGAAATGTAATAGAGAATGATTGTTAAGAAAAAATAATAGATATGTATGATAGTAATGATAATGATTAATTTCAGCAGCAGCTATTTGTTTTTGTATCAAGCTGGTATTCCCAATGTAAATGCTTGTAGTAGTAATGATTCCAACAGGAATAACGTTAATAATAATAATAATAAAATTGTCATTAGTATCAATAATAACAATAAAGATGATGATGGTAATAATAGTAATAGTAATAGTAATAGTAATAATAATGATGATGATAATAATAATAATAATAATAATAATAATAATAATACCCCAAAAATAAAAATGCAAAGAAAATAATGAATAAAACAATAAGATAGGAACTCAAATAGAGTGGCTCAATGCCACACAAAAAAAAGTACGCCCAGAATTCACACTTTGTAATAAGGAGCACAGACTGGATGGTTCCCACCACTACAACTACAAACACTGAATCCACACTTGACATTTTCATTTGCTAATTGTTAACTGTATGAATATAATCACTTGAATGTGTAATGAGTCACAAACATTCACTTCATGCTTGGACAGAAATCATTCCCTACAAGAAAAAAAATGTTATATGTAAAATGAGAAAGTTGTGAACTGTTTAACTACCAGTCTGATACTCAAAAGCAGATAAAGAAAATGAATGCTTCCTAAATCTTGTGAACAAATAACTTCCCTTATGGAAATGTGAACCAGACAAGAAAGCTAACAACAGCCATTTGAAATGCTGCTTGATGGAGAGAGGGAAAATGAGGAGGTTTGGAAATAACATAAAAGACCCAATTAGCTAACGAGGAGGGGAGTGTTCAGGTACAACAGTTGGGTGTCAGTGCAGCTGTTTAGCACTGAACTAAAACTGCAACATACCAAGACTTCTCACCACAAGATATCTCACCACCATGTTCACTCATCATCACAAGAGACATGGAGATTATAGTGGACACACACACACACACACACACACACACACACACACACACACACACACACACAGGCACACACCAACATATTGTGTGAGGCAAAACTGCCAAGCCACAGACAACACAATGGTACTTGTACACTGTTATCATTTCATCTCAACTTACACTAATGCTTTCTTTATTTGTGAACTTTTTTTTTTACTTTTTGTTATATAATAAATTCCAGGCTAATTATCTTGCTACAGAGAAAATCAGTATAGACATGGCTGGCTACTTTCATTATGAACTAGATTGGCATGCATTTTAGTTATAGCAAATTCTTACAACAAGAGGAAAATTGTTTTGGAACTAAACATATACACTGTTTACTGTATCAGTACTCCCACATATTATGGTTCAAAACAGACCAGGGAAATGCTCCTTCAACTTGCATTCAATTTCAAACAAAAGGTTTCTTAGTCATGACTCAGAGCAAACAAAATGGCAAATTTTGCAAGTTTTGTTGTCTCTTACATGGATGGTTACTTCAAGATATATGGCTTGGATTAACATGATCTTTTATTCTTAACTAGAAAAGGAAAAAATGCATATAAAATCAGAATGGAACCACAATTGTGAGTTTCAGACATGATATAAGTGATCCTCATTAAGGAAAGTACTGATACAGAGGGCTGTTCCCGGGATGTACCTTCTTGTTACCCAATTCCTTTGGGGAAAACACAGACTCCTCACATTTACTGACCTCTACACCAGCGGCAGGCGTCTGGAGGGAGGAGCGCAGCACACCAGCGTAAGTTTTGCTGTCTCTTCTATCCAGGCCGAGGGAGCCGGTGAGACCAAGGTTATCTATGGAGTGGGCCATGTTCTTCAAGCCAAGCTCTCCGTGGGTGGAAGTGGACATGCGGAGGTTCTCGGCCCCAAGGGACCACAAGGCGTGGTCAGGCGGCTCACCCACCGATGACAAGCTTCGGCTGGAGGTCTCCTTGCTGCCACGTCTCAGGTAAAGGGGCAAACTTGGGGTTCGGTATCCGGGGACAGACTCAGAGATGTCTAAACGAGACACTGGATCTACTAGGGAATTAAACCCACCAAATCCAGGTGGGGGAGGGATGCCAGTACCAGGTCCTTTCACTTGAGAGTTATTATCTGCCTCTCCTAGTAATCTTTCAGAGTCCCTGGAAACCCCCAACACTCTCTCAAGGTCTCTGGAATTCCCTAGAGGTCCTCCCGGGGCAAGGGAGAGCACAGGCGCAGCGAGACCAGGGACGTGGTTCTGCTGGCGGCCGTGCAGGGACGCTTCCAGCTCCTGTACTGTCACCATTTTACCCACATCAATCTTAGCTGCGGGGGAAGGGGAGGACGTGGACCAGGGGCCAATGGGAGGGGGAGCCAGCCGAGGGGACGGCCTGACAGACATATTATTGAGCCACGAGTCAATGGGGGGACTACTCACCCTTGCCTCACCTCTGCTCTCTGGGATATCGGACTCAAAGGGTACCAAGGACGCCGGCTTACTGGGCGGCAGGTCACCTATGAGTTCGTCGATGGCACGCACCACATCGGGCACGTCTGGGGCGTGGTCCTCCCCCGCCACCCTCCCATTGGACTGCAACTGAGGCCTCTGCGGGACCGGCTGTTGGGGGGCAGGGGGGTGCTGGTGCTGCAGGTGGGGGGGCAGTATTGGGGGTGCTAGGTCACGGTGTGGTGGCATTTGAGGGTGGTGGGGGTGAGGGTGGTGGGGGTGGGAGTGTGGGTGTGGATGAGGAAGGGGGTGGGGATGAGGGTGGGGGTGTGAAAGGGGTAGTGGATGGGGCTGGGGTTGCAGATGGGGTTGGTGAGGGGGATGGGGGTGAGAGTGGGAATGGGAATGGGAATGAGGATGTGGATGTGGCTGGTGGAGAGGATGGGGCAGTGGGTGAGAGTGCAGCTGTGGATGGGAGGTGTGGAGGTGGTGTGGGTGAGAGTCCGGCAGGTTGGTGGCAAGGTGTGAGGGTGTGGCGGGGGAGGGAGGGGCGGGGGGGCCATGGAGCCGCCCACCTGGTCCTCCGTCATTACCACTTGAATGAGAACTGCAAAGAGAAAGAAAGTGTCCATTACACCACAAAGGCTGACATAGACTGAAGCAATATAAGGAGGGAGGAGGTAGTAGACACTGTGCTGAAATGATAATTTACTCCCAGTGAGATGTAATAGTACCAGTTCTAATCTGGAGCAGTTCTGGTCTGAAGCAGTTCAGGGAGTAATGTGAACTTACCATTACAGTTAGCTGTGAACTGACTGACTGTCTCCCTCTATGTCTAACAAGTGAACAGGGTAGTCACAGCCTGCCTGCCCTCTACAGACAACTCTGCTCCTTCAGGAAAAATACATGCACTTACTACACACACCCTTCACTTAGAATTAAATAATGGTGACTCCAATGGCAGCCATGGAGTCCCATTCTGGGGATTGGTCCATAAATGTACCCAGGTTGGACTGCTCCCTCTCTTGTCACCTCTCTCAACTTTTTCTTCTTTAACCTGCAATATTTGCAATTTTAAATTTAACTTTCAATGTGTAAAACACCACCTCTCGTTAACTAACCTCATCTTTTCCTCACCAAAACACAAGTGTCTGAGGTAACTGACAGAAGCCCCTTCTTGGTTCCCTCCTACCCTCACTCTATCCTCACTTTTGTTCTACAGCTGGATGTTGCTTCTATGTGTGCAATGACTTGACTTTATTTAGGTAAGAAGTTTCAAGACACTTACCCCTTTTTCAGCTAACTCTCTTGGACCTGCTAAGAGACTGGCAACTCAGTGGGCCTTTTTTCCCTCTTACTATGTAAGAAATAAAAGGAAACTAACAGCTACAACATTGAATTACCCTTCCCCTTCCCCTTCCCATCCCAAACCCACTTGCAAGCATGCAGTAGATAAGAACAACCTCAATCCCCTTCAGTGAGTGATGTGGGAAATTTGACTGAGTTAAATTTCTTTTAGGTCATGGAAGAGGATGGAACAGTAAGAGAATACAAGATGAGTGCAATGTGACAAAAATGAACGTTGTAATTTAACATGATGTGATATCTTGGTAAAAAAAGGGTAACATTTCAAAGATGAAGAGGATTATGGTTGTAATAGAGACAGAACTGATGATAAGTGTCAGATGAGTGTATCTCACCTCTCCCAAGACTGCGTTGACATGGGTGACTCGCTCTCCACGTGGGACTGAGGCAAGCGAATGAGTGGTGAAGGGTTGGGGGTCATCTGGCGCTCTGGGAAGTGCACATTGTTGAGGAACTGGAAGGTCTTCTCCCCTTCAGTCTGTGTGGGCAGCCGCATCTGTCGCTGAGTGGGCTGCAGCTGCAGGGCATTGGGGAAGCGTGGTCCCCGCAGACCAGACTGAGAGCCCAGCAGGCTGGAGGGTCCCCCAGCCTGCTTCAGGTGATGATAGTGTGCAGGCAGGGCCGTCATGAACAGGTTACGACCAACAGAGTCTAGATCTGTTGGCCGTCGCACCACGGGCAGGCGGGGTCCCCCACCGGACTGGTAAGGGTACACGGGCATCACCCCGTGGGGCAGGGAGTACCCATACCCTGAAGCCTCAAGGAATGGTCCAGGAGGCGCTGTTGTTGCTGCAACCTGACGCAAGGGATGGGATGCAGCAATGAGGGGCTGGCCTAGCCGGGCTGGGGCAGGCCGTACAATTTGGTGTTTGGGCATTGGTCCATAGGGCATGGGTGACCAATGTGGGGCTAATGGGGACCCATGAGGAACATAAGGTAGAGCTTGAGGACCCACCATGGGGTGTACTGGGTAGTTGGCAGGAATGAAGGAACTGTAAGAGGGCAGGATGTTAATGTAAGGAGGAACGGCAGATACTATGGACAGGGACGGCAAGGAAGGGTAGTAGATGTATCTGGGGACAAATTCAGGTGCCAAGGGGTTCAGCCCATAAGTCTTCTTGAGCTCCACACCATCCAGCTGTGCCCGCAGCGCCGACCAGGTGATGCCGTACAGCGAGCCGGCCTCAGAGCACAGCTGCAGGAACCGCTCCCATAGTTTTCTGTCAAGTGATACAATATTGTTTACCACCACCACTTTCAGGGTAACCTTCTGATGGTTCAGAGGTGTTGCAGCACTAACACTTAGGGATGGATATTGCCAGACACTTACCGACACTTGCCAACAGAGCAGAGGGAGACGGGATCCCCCACCACGGCCACCAGACTCTGTGCCCGCGTGATGGCGGTGGTGAGCAGCTTAGCGTTGGACAGGAAACCAAAGTCCAGTCCCTCGTCCCCGGTCTTGCAGGTGTGGCGAGTCCGCACCGTGGAGAGAATGATCACACGGAACTGTTTGCCTGAAGGAATGGATGATGAAGACTAGAAGGGCTTTGCATAACAAAACTTATCACAACTCAGTATCAAAAATTCTTGATCTCATTTCACAGCTCAGAATATGCATCTCCTCCACTAAAAGACTTTAAAGCATGCCTACTATATTGATTACATTAACTTGGCACAATCTAATAATTTAATATAAGAGATGAGTTCAGAAAAACAAACTTGCAAATTCTCTCCAGATTTCTATTAACTCACCCTGGACATTGAGGACTCTCTCCACACTGATCTTGTACAGCTTCCGTTTCCTCAGCTCCGCCCTGATCCGCACCATCTGGTCAGCGTAGGGCGTCACCACACCAATGGAGCTCTCCCCCACTGGGCCCCACTCTGACTTGGGCCAGTAATTGATGATTTCACCCACCTGTTCACAAACTTCATACACCTGGTGAACAGAAACCAAAACTTGAGGAAGAGTGAGAGGCAAGGAAAGCTCCGACACACAAAGGAATCACAACGAAAAAAATTACAATCCACTTCATGACATGATCACAACACCAAGACTGATATTACAACAAATTGTCCACTTGATATCCGAAAACCCTTCAAAGTGAATATCAAACCTAAGAAAAGGCTTTGCGCATCACTGGAATTCATTAGCAACCTGAAAGTGGCTATTCATCATCCACCTCTCTAACTAATGACTTGTTTCTTCCAGAAGAGTCTGCCAAGGGGGGTGAACAAAGCAAAAGAGCCTCAACCCTACTTTACCTCAGAATTATTGTGAAACGCTGTTGAACTTGGGTCCTGAAAGTCTTCTCCCCGCGCTGTGAAGAAGGTGAGGGGATAAAACTTTGGGTGTGCCATCTGCTTGCCGCTGGCCACCAAGCGGCCCTCATAGAACAGATCCGACGTGTACTGAAGAAAACAATGATCAAGAATAACTTATATAGGCATTTTTTTGTCATTTTTGTCACCCTAAGTCAGATTTCTTACATGAAAAATAAAAAATAAATTTGCAGGAAGATAAATGTTCTTGATCCACACCAAACACACTTGACACTGCACACCACTCAAGGCCGCTGGTGTACCAAAGCAGCAGCTGTGTACCTTGATGATGGCAGAGTGTGAGCGGTAGTTCTCCACCAACATGATCTTGCAGGGTGAGTCCGCAGGGTACAGGTCATAGAGGCGCTCCAGCAGGGACGTGCCAAGGCCTCGCTCTTCACAGTATGGCGAGAAAACCTGCAGGTGTTTATCATTCCATTAGTGGCATGTTCACTCATAACTGGCATATACCTGAAGCTTTAAATCATTCTTATTTCCTTGATTTACAAACCACAGGAATTGAGTGTGATTAGGTTATCACTACACACTGGACATTAGCATGTCACACTGCACTGCACTGAATGACTTGACAGAAGGCCTCTCAAAGATGATGTACAACTACCACACTTAGGAAATGTGGCACCACCATGACTGTAGCCTCGTGTTCTTTAGGTACTTACACAACTGGAGCCATACCAGGATGTTGCTGAATTACTTACCACCATTATAATTACTGAATATTAATAAAATTTGTGAGTATATATTTTTCTGAACACCTGAAGGGGCAGCCAAAGATGAGGGTGTTAACAGTCTCACCTCTGGACTGAGCTGCATGTAGTCCCCTGCCAGCACCAGGCGGGTGTCAGGCTTAGCCAGTGCTAGTGGCATCAGCGTCTCACACTCCATGGCCTGTGCTGCTTCATCTATAAGGATGTGGGTGAATACTCCTGCAAAGACAATCACCATTAGTGTGTGTGTGTGTGTGTGTGTGTGTGTGTGTGTGTGTGTGTGTGTGACAGCAAGAGAGTATTCCCCTCTCTGTTCCCTGTCCATCCCTGCAGTAGACGTACGTACCTTTCTCCAGCTTGAGGGAGGCAATGATGCGGGACGTGTTGAGTGTTGCCACAATGACCCGGTGAGCTAAAATCTGTTCTTCAGTTGGAGTTACAAATCGCCTCACATTGACATCAGTTTCTATCAGGCAGTACTGTGGATAATTTAGAGAAGAAATCAACATACACTTTCCATACATGTGCTATTCAAAATTTTCTCCACGAAGATCATCATCACATTTCCTGGTGATTTCATATTCCATTTACAGTCACCTTATCAGGGACAGGATTTGTCCATCCTGCACAGTCAATTACAACTTAAATAACTTCCACCTTGGCCCAGTGCTCTCCCTCCAATGTAGATAAAGTAGAAAATAAAGGACATTCCCCAAGTGTCTATGCATGTACAAATAAGTGTTACTTACCTCCTGCACGTCTGGATGCACTGTGGTCACCCAGCGATTGCGGTAGTATATCCTGAGAGGACGGGCTTCCTCATGCCCTGCCTTGACGTATGGGTGGAGGTAGTCCTTGATGTACAGGTCAGCAGCACTAGTCAACAAATGCAACATTATTGTGAGCAGTGATAAATTGATAACAATAACTTGATCAACATTCTGACAATTATGATGAACATTCAATCTTACATATGAGTGTCCTTAAAACTTTGAGGATGAGCCTCTCCTCTCACCTGTTGGAGTGAGTGCAGATGAGGATGCGAGTCTCAGGCTGCCGAAGGATCTGCTTGATGCCTTGTGCCAGAGTGTGAGTCTTGCCCGTCCCATATGGTCCTGAACACAAAAGTAAAAGTACATAGTATGACACACATACACCTCTGTACAGCGGACTCAACACACTCATATGAAAAGTTCCTGTGAAACTCAAAAAACATTTCATGAGAAAGTGGAGTCATCATAATTATTTTCTTCCTTTCATTACCATTGCTGTTGAGCCTTTCTTTACCAAGGCTGTACCAGAGTACTTAAATAAAATCTAGGAAATACTAAGAAATTAATTCCAGTTTTCTAATCCACATTACTATTTACAAGATCAAAGAATTGTGTAAGGACAGGTGTCTAAATGTTATAGTTACTTCAGAGAAGTGACTTACCAATGATGAGTATTGGAGGCAAGATGAGGCCATAAGGAGCTGTGATGGCAACCAAAGCTTCCTTCTGTTTTGGATTCAGCTTTGCATCCAGTGTCTCTCCCCATTGCCTGCACAACACACCAGGAGTGATCAGTGATCAATGCACACACCAATGCATAAACAAACTGGCATTCACATGCAAGCTAGTGGGACTATAATGGGTAACCTACAACTTGTCATAATAATAACAAAGCAAAACCTTTTTCCTCACAATTTCCTCCAGACATTTCCAAAAATAAAAACTCAGGAGACTCAACAACTGAGAAAACATTTAAACTCAAGAGAAGATGAAACAGGTTATGAATACTTTTGGTTGTGTAAACAAAACATGTAGAAAACATTTCCCACAATTAGCTAATGCAAAGACTCTTCTTGACACACTCACTTGATGGGACTCCAAGGAATGGTGGGCTCCATCGTCACATCGGGAAAGATCATGTCGAGGGAGGGCAGGCGGTCCAGGGCAGCGTGCATCTCACACAGAGGCAAGCGGTTCAGCTGGAACTGCACCTCCACAGTGGCCTCCTCATCCTCAGTGAAGTTGAGGGCGGCCACAGACTGCTCCGAAAATCTAAGATAGATTTCCTTCTTTGTTTTGTCCTCAATGAGAACCTCATAGATGCATCTTCGAGCCTTGGGAGTCTCCCCGCCTCTCTCTGAATCAGACGACGGTGTGATGGTTGAGGCCACCAGCATGGAGTTACAGTTTGACAGGACCAAGCGGCCGTGGTGAGAGTCCTCCGATATCTCCGAGGACAGCTCCAGCTTGCCAAAGAGCTCGCCGGGCCGGGAGTACTTAGCAGTGGAGACGGTGGAAGGCAGGAGCATGTAGCCACTGGTGATCTGAAGCGTAGTCTTGATGTTGAAGCGAGAAACCAAGTCAAACTGCGCCAGCTCCTCAATGTTGAGCAAGTCGTGCATCCTGCTCCTGTAGTTGGTCTTGGTGGGGAAACGCTCCATGGAGGTCTGGGTGAAGACAAAGTTCTCATTGGTTGGGGGAGGATAGGCAGCCAGGATGCCCCGGTCGTCTGGACTCAGCTCGTGTGGCTTGCTGTCAAAAGGCACAATATCCACATTCTCCTCACACCAGCGCTCGCTGCGAGTGAGGATGGTGCGCTTGGTCTCCTCCAGCGCCCCGATGTCCTCCACCGGCACCACGTCCACACACAGCCGCTGCATGGCCACGGGCTCGCTGCCAAAGTCGAACACGACGGCCTGCCGGAAAGTGCCATAGATGGCCGTGCGGAAGCTGATGGTGACTTTGTACTTGATGTCCGGGCCGGCCTGGTGGTCCTGCTCGGTGCTGCTCCACTCCTGGGGATTCTCCGGCACGCAGGACCAGTGCAGGTGGCGGTGGGCATCCAGGTAGGTGACCTCTGCGATGGTGAAGTGGTTTCGATGAGCATCGTGCAGGAGGGACACCACACGCAGCGGTGTCGGCGGCTGCAGCGTGATAACCCACTCGTGGCTGCTCGGCTTGTGGGACACTCGCAGGTTTGGTTCGGGACTCAGGTGGCTGATAATCCTGTCCGTCTGGGGATATATGTGTTGTGTTATCACACTACTGCCAATACCTTCTCATCAATATCACTAAGCTCAACTGAAAAAACTAAATTTCAGATCAAAACTGAATATGTTAAGCCTGGTCTAGTACTTTTAATATCTATTTCACTTATTTCATGTAAACAATTTCTTGAGTAATATCTCTTGTTTAAAATCAGGTTTCCATAACTCTACATCACCAAAGACATCACTAAATTTCAACTTGCAGTAAGTACAGTATCCCAACAATCAACAATCAACCACACACTCACTGTCCACGAAGACAACCCTGACATACCTTCTCGGTGATGAGGGCGTCCTGCTGCTGGGTGAGGGAGAGGCGCTCCAGCAGGAGGTCAGCGTAGGACGCACCGTGGAGTTGTTTCTCCCGGGCTCTCTCCAGCTTCATGGCACGGTACTCAAAGCGCTCCTGCCACTCGGCCAGCTCCGCCTCGCTGTGTGCCTCCACGCACTGGTCCCCCATGCGGCAGGTGTAGGCGGCACGGTAGGTGGGGCACAGCGTGTAGTCCTCTGCGCCGAGGCCTCTGGGAGGGGGCCGGTGGGACCAGTCTCGACCCTCGTCTGACATGATGGTGGTCTGGTGGTCTTGGCTGCGGCAGTGGGTCTGCAGGTCTGCCTTGGTGATGAAGTAGACATTGCAATAGGAGCACTGCAGCCTCTGGGGCACACCTGGGGTAGGACTGGATGACATTGCTCTCTCCTCCTCCCTGCCGCCGCTGGCTGGGATGCCGGGGGAGCCTGGTGTTTCACTGTCCACAGAATTGTTGGCAGTGGTGGTGGTGGTGGAGTCCCCTTCAGAGGAGTCTGACTTGGGACTGCGGAGTTTGTGGGTGGCTCTCTGGGGCTCCTTTGGATTGTCTCTTTTTTTTCTCCTCCCCTTCTGCCTGAAAGAAGCTGGAGGAGAGGAGGAGGAAGTGGAGGAAGCTTGGGCTTGTTCATTAGTTTCCTGGAATGGCATCTTCTTGACCCTGTCCATTTCTACACTGGAAACTCCCCCTCTTCACTTTCAGGGATAGGAAACACTTATATCACTACTGGCGCACAGACAAGTATTCACAGATACACAGACACATACACAGTAAGCTTGTTGGTGGCAAATATCTATGCCAGGCTGGCACAATGCACTGCACTAACAAAGAGGTGAATATCAATACATTTACCAAGCAGGTTAGTCTATGCCCTTCCTAAACACTTTCTAGGGTTGTGGATATCGGCTAGGCATAGGCTGGGGTGATAATGCGGCAATCTTGGGGGAGACGCAGAGCTAGTGGCTGCCAAGAGTGAAGGACACCATTCAAATTTCTTTTTCTTTCTCAATAATAAGCTTCGTCCATGTCCCGTCTGCCAACACCTAGAAGAATACAACAAATCAAATCTTTTTGTCGTAATATTGCGAGACAAGAGAGACAAAAGGCACAGAAAGGACAGGAGATATATATATATACATGTGTGTGTCTATATCTATACACTAAACTAGAGGACTAAGAGGAGGAGTTCCCAGTCTCCTCATTCTGTTGCCCTTTGTCAAGTGCTGGGATTGCAATGCTGCTGCTGCTGCTGCTGCTGCTGTTGCTGGAGAGAGAGAGAGAGAGAGAGAGAGAGAGAGAGAGAGAATTTCTAGAAAATAATTATTCCTTATTTGTCTATTCCTAGAGCTGTATCTAATAAGGTCTTATATTACAGAGAGGTGGCTCCCATAACTGCACAGCCTCCACACCCGCACCGCAGTGCAAGACGACAACTTACTGTGGTGTCATGCTGGTGGCTGAACCCAATGATCCCAAGGTGGCAGAGAGCAGCACAACACTCATCCTTGGTTCACACTATAGGTCGGGCCTAACCATCCTTCACCACTGCCTTGGCTGCTTTCAAAGACACACCGCTCTGCACAGCTGCACTACACAGATTACCTGCAGGAAAACAAATAAATGAACAAATAATGAAAATGCAAAAATAAACAAAAGAATAAGTCTATATCAACTGTTTAGCTATAAAGTTAGGTTAAGTCTAGTAATTTTAGTCAAATCATTGAGTTATGGTTGCAGATGCCACTCAGTTCCTTATACACTGCAAAAAATAAAACTGTTTTTCCTAATGGGTTTCTAATCTGGAAGCACTTGCAATAATCAATGTGTTCTTTAACTCTTGCAAAATGGTGGTGCCAAAGTATAGTGCCGTGCTCTTGGCGTTGAGGAGAAATAATCTTGTTCCTTAGTGTCTTCCTGCCGGCTGTGTTTGAAAAAGACACTGGAGCATGGACAAACACACTATGTACTAACAATGATTAGCTCTGAGGACCAAATAAGCCAGTAAAAGTGCTGAATGAGCTAAGGTCCTAATAAACCTGCAATGTTAGCAATTTACACAGATTTCAAAGCCATAGGATATAATTACATACTCAAGTGGCCCCCCCCCTCCCCTCCCCACCAGTAGCACCCCTAAACGCCACTCCTATCCCTCCTTCACCCACAACCTCCACTCACAACCCAATGTCAATTACCCTAACCCAAAACACCATTCCCTAACCATAATGACCTTCCAAACTTTCTTTTACCACACCACTCCCTATCCTAACCCAAATATTACCCCTGAAAAGCCGCACATCGCTAAAAACCCTCACTCAGGTCACGGGGTCATATGTGTTAAGGGTCACTACAAAACTTGACCTAACCCTAATGTCATTCCTACAGCTCCTTCACCCATACTACTGACCTTCACCCTATTCCCCTACCCACAATGCCCCGCTGGAGGAGGAGCCGCGGGTGTGCACATATAAGCAGCCTTAATAACACGACCACTAACAACACGTGGATTCATAGTAATAGAGCGAGGACAATGCTACACTCACCGCGGCTCCTCCTTCTCCTCCTCTCCCCGTCCCTCCCTCGCCCCTCACACCCCACACGCACCCCACACTCGCCCTATTCACCCCCCATGTACCCCTCCACACTGCCACACTGCTGTACTCACGGGTCATGAAGCACAGGGAGGTGTATCAGTAATAATGTCTTCCTCTCTCGGTGAAGCTGAGAACGTAAACAAACATGGCTCGCGGGTGTGTGTGTGTGTGTGTGTGTGTCTGTGTGTCTCTGCGGTAACTGGTCGTATATATATGTATTAGTGGGTTTCAATGTACTTAGTTGTCTAATTCGTCTGTTGGAAATTGGTGGGGGTTAAATGTGTGTTCTGTTATTTTGGGGGATCAATAGGGTTGTTTTTTTTTATATAGTTCAGTTCCTCAGTGGTGTTTTATTTGGTTTATCACTACGAGGGTAAATTAAATTGTCCTTGGTGGGGGGGGGGGGGATGATCTGACTCTCTATTCTATACTTTTTAATTGAAATGTGGTAGGAAACATGTCTCATCCTTTTGGTTTATGAAATTTTCGGCGAAATATCCTCAATACAGATTCATTTGGTTGTCATGGTCGGTAGCGAATGAATATCCATTACTGTGAACGTCCTTTGTCAGTTACACTTGCCACTTAAGGGTCTAAGGAAATGAATGGCCGTATTTGACAAAGGATCGATTGCTGCGGAGTTTTACTTAAATTATTAGTTTTTTCCTTTTCTTTTACTGGCATGAAATTGTAAACCATAAGACCTGTTTTCAGATTCCATACTCTCTTTCTTTCTCTGAAAGCATCCATTCTACTTACCTTGCGTTGTATTTTGATGGGTAGGTAGGAAGTAATACAATAGTGGGTATTCGTTGCAGTTCTTATGACAGGAAAGCGTTATCAGAGTCTAGACAGGGCACATCCTTCACACACCCTCTTATCACTGTACAGAAGGTCAAACCCCTCACACTCAAAACACAACTTAAGCCTCGTTTTAGCTGTTCTTAGCTTGTTCTTCAGGTGATAGTTAATGTTGGATAGACTTTATCATCAAAACAGTGCATACACATGGAGGAATAGAGTCAAAGTAAAAATGTTAAAGGCAAAAATAACCCACGTGGTGGTAGCCCAAAAACAAAAATATTTACACAGCAAACAAAGGAGGATAGACCTCTTCCTCCCCCCAACACAGACAAGGCAGTTCAAATTTCAGAGTAAAACAAATAAAAATAAACATGTAAATTGAGTAAATTTTATTTAAAGTAAAAATAATTTATATGTAACACCTGAACTTCTTTTTAGGTAATACGTCAGATAAAGTATGTTGTTTTATTGGTTGTTGGTAGTGATGAGTATATGGAAAGACAGGCAGGCTGCAATGACACAGCCAGTGAGGGAACCCTACAGTAGCACAGACCCACTGCTCAACTCACAACCAAATAGCTTTGTAGATTTAGCCTCTGCAGCATAAAAGATCTTTTGAAAAAACTATAGCTATAAAACATAAACATTGATAAACAAAATTTTAAATCTATGATTGAAAAAATGCATTTAGACATGTTCTATTTTTTTCAATAAACAATCCAGCAGTCACATCTTGTATTAGTCTTGCACAGGAGGGGGAGAATAGGACCCCTTAGCGCCAGGCAGAGAAATTACTTCCGCTGGAAAATAAACACAAAGTCAGAACAAAGAAGCTGAAATCCTGTCAGGAAGGCATCAATGAAAGCTGTCCTCACCACTGAACTACTGTGTAATTGTCAAAGAGGTTCAAAACACACACACAGGTTAATTAAGTCAGCTACTTGAGCCTTCCACACATCTGCCTCATTTCTCAATTTAAAAATGAGCCAAAGGTTATCAGTTTCATAATGATGCACAGAAGGAAATATAATACATACTGACTACATAATATATAATGCATATGAATGGCTAATACTAATGTATCAGCTCACTTGGTGTAATTTCAATGGTAATAAATTGGAACTATCTTAAATAAATGGCAATTCAAGAGAGATGTCTAATAAAGGGAACCCTTCTTCCCATATGCTTGTTTCTGGATATGAAAGAAAGACAATGCATGAGATAAAATAAGAAATCTTTACATGAGTGATGTGGGAGAAAGTTGTAATAAGACTTAAGAAATAATATCATGATTTCAGTCAGAGGTAAATGTGATAGTATGGAGCTGTCTCCCTATTTACCTTCCAAAGGTGCCTCCTCCACCTCCTCCTCCTCCAGTGCCAAAGGCTCCTCCTGATTGCTGATCAGGGCTCTGCTGTGCAAGGCTACCAAAGGTTGCAGTGTTGCTCTGGTTGGCAAAGCTGAAAGCATCACATGCAGTAATCTTAGAGCACTATGCAGCATTAATTGGATTATAATGGAGGTGAAGAGTGAAGGTTATATGATAAGAACATGGATGCCTGAGCATGACATCCAAGTGAACATCATGTGTGTTCATCCACATTATACGTACTGGTTATTTGTGTTCACAAAATACCAAAGCCATATGGTGGTGATGTTACATGTAAATTAATGTATAGATAAAGTAAAAAACTAAAGAATTAATGTTATAATAGAGTTGTTGGTTGATGAAGCAGAGTAGTGTTATGATTGCTGGACCATGTATAGAGAATAGGAGTGAAAGGGAAAGACAGCTGATTGCTGTGTGGAGTGTAAGATGACCTCAGAGGAGAAGGATGGAAGGTACAGAGATAGGTGGATAAATATAGATAAATAGATAAAGAGAAATACACTAATGAGATAATAAAAGAAGCAATATTTCCAATCCACTCACCTGCCAAAGCCACCAGTGGGTGGGGATGTGGCACCAGCAAGGGAGCCAAACGTAGCACTGCCAGAGGAGGCAAAGGAGCTGAAGCCACCACCACCTGTGCAAAGACAACACAATCACAATGATGAATGTACAGACAGACACCATACAAATACAGTATACATTCATGAGTTAATGGCCAAGTCAGATAAAAGTATGAATGGAGATGGAACAATAAAAGCTTCATTCTAGTCCTGCATATCACAACCAGGTAAGTCCAGGTAATTAGTGGGAGCCTTCCTTACCTGTAGGTGTGTTCTTCAGTGGGGATGAGAATGTTGATGAGCCTCCAAACACCGGAGAGGAGCCAAAGGTGGGACTTCCCCCAAAAGATGGGCTGCCCCCAAACGTTGGATTCCCACCAAACGCTACAAAGGAAATAAATTGAACTGTCAAACATTTTCCTCTTTTTTACATTTATTGACATCAGAGAGAGAGAGAGAGAGAGAGAGAGAGAGAGAGAGAGAGAGAGAATGTTTCCCAGAGTAACCCAAGATGATGGTGTGGGTTAACTACCTTGCCTACAATATACCTGGTGACTGAGGTGTGGTGACAGCAAATCCCGTGTTGGCCACAGGACCGCCACCACTACTGAAGCTGCCACTGCCACCTGCGCCACTGTTGCCACTCCCTCCAAACACACTGCTTTGAAACGGACTGCTGGTGCTGCTGCTGCTGCTGTTACCAAATAAACCTGGAAAAACAGTATGCATGGCAGGGGACTGGCATTGAAAGATTTTCTGAGACGTAAACAATTTTGTAAAACTTCTCATCTTGTCATTTAGACACTCAATCAAATGCTCCACTACAGGTATGTACATTATCTCATCTCACACGCCCTGCCACTCATGCAAATTCACAAATGACTTCTTACTGGTCTGTGGCACAGAAGCAGACAAAGTGCCTGCTCCAAAAACATTCTTGTTGGCATTCTCTGCGTTGGGTTTGCTGCCGAGTCCACTGAAGAACCCTCCTCCTCCACCTCCTGATCCTGCCATGGAAGAAAAGTTGTGAGTCTGTGTCAGGTAGTGTTGCCTCAAAGCTCAACTCTACCAGCTTCAATTTAAGACTGGAACAGACGCTATTTTTCCTATGTAAAAGGGAAAAGTTGGCCAAGGGCAACAAAGAGTACTAAGTCTTTAATCTAATAACTTGTTTGTAGATGAGATTGTTTTTTCTTACAAAGAACATAAAAACAACAACCACTTTTAGATATCTTCTTTACTAAAAATTGTAATAAAGTGTGAGACGTCAAACAGTACTCACCAAATGCTGACGAGCCTCCAAATGGTGATGCCTCTGCTTTAGATGTGCTGCAATGAAAACAAAAATGTTCTCAGTGACATAATACCTCAAAGTACAGAGGAAACTAAGAAACATCATGGCAAGGATTGCATTTTCAGTACTAGATTTCAGACATAACTGTTCATTCTTAGAGGAAAAACTGAAGCAAACAAGAGTGCAGTACAGCCCACCTGACAGAGGCGAATGGTGATGTAGTAGCAGCAGAGGTCTGGCCAAACATGGATCCTGAGGAGGTGTTTCCAAAGAGTGACTGTCCTGCTGCTGACCCACCAAATATACTGCCAGGAGTTGAGGATCCACCAAATGTTCCAGTGCTCTGGCTTGCCCCACCAAAGAGGGAGTTCTGTGGAGGTGCTGTGCCTCCAAACACCAATCCTGGGGTTGGTGTACCTTGCTGCCCAAACACTGTGCTGGCAGTGCTGGCTGCAGCAGTACTGGCAGGAGTGAGAGAAGGAGCAGAGGAAACAGCAGAGGTGAAGGCAGAACTGGAAGTTGGCAGACTAGTGAAGGCAGAGGTGGAGGTGGTAGACGAGGCACTGAAGACTCCTCCGGGTGAGAATGGGACTCCAGTGGCTGTGTTTGTTGGCTGGGTGGAAAAGAGAGATGGCGTGGCAGACGAGGCTGGATTAGTAGACCCTGAGCCTCCACCTGGTGTGAAAGGCAGATTGAAGGAGGTAGTCTCACCAGCAGGAGGGGAAGAGAAGAGCCCAGTGGTGAGAGCTGTGGGAGAGGAGGAAGCAGGGATGGAGGTGGAAGCGGCTGTGGTGGCGGTGGAGGTAGAGCTTGTCGAAGGTGATGCAAACAGAGTGGTGGTGCTGCTTGCACTGCTTGCTACTCCTGCCGCTGCTGCTGCTGCTCCAAAAATGCTAGGAGTCGCTGTACTGGTTTTGGCCGCACTCCCAAAAATGCTGCTACCTGTTGACGCAGATCCAAAAATAGTTCCGGAACCCGTACTTGTTGAGGTCGTCCCAAATATGCTACTGGTTTGTGCACTGGTTGTTGTGCCAAACAAGTTTCCTGATGTGCTTGTAGTTCCAAAGCTACTTCCAGCTGTAGTCTTGACTCCAAAAATGGTTCCATTAGCTGCTGTGGTTGGAGCAGCTGTGGACGTACCAAAGATGCTGCTACTGGTTGTTGAGGTGGCTGTTCCAAACAAGCCAGTAGCTGCTGTGGTTGCTGTACTGGAGTCTGATATTGTTGGTGTTGTGGCTCCCAAAGCAGTTACACTAGCTGTAGAGGCTCCTGAATTTCCAAACATGGCTGGAGGAGCTGTAGTAGGACTACTACTATCAACAGTGCCAGTAATAGTAGAGGTGGTACTGATAGTGGTAGTAGTACTAGTACAAACAGGAGCAGCAGCAGCACCACCACCACCACCACCAGCAGCTGTGGTTGTTGCCCCAAAAATACTTCCGCTTGCAGATCCTGACATTCCAAAAAGGCTTCCACTGCTGGTGGATGCAGTTCCAAAAATGCTTCCTGAAGCAGCAGAGGATGAGCCTCCAAAAATGCTGGCAGAAGTTACGGCTGTAGTCCCAAACACACTTCCGCCACTGGAAGCTTTTGTGTCTGCAAAAATGCTCCCAGATGATGCTGATGGAACAGTCCCCAAACTGTTTCCAGCAGTTGTTGGTGTTGACGTCTTTCCAAAAAGGCTCCCAGAGGTCACTGTTATTGTTAATGTATTTGTGGTTGCTGTTTCAGTTCCCAAAAGACTTTTAATAGAAGATGCATTACTTTTACCCCCAAAGAGGATACTTGAGCCTGTTGCGGGGGTATTGAAAACACTCCCCGTGGCTGCAGTACTTGTGGCAGATGAAAAGAAACCTGGAGAAGCAGTGGCAGATGTCACAAACAGGGCTCCAGACGAGGGCACAGCAGAGACAGTACTGGTGGTGGTGGTGGACGTAGATGATGGTCCGAGGAGACCTGATTCTATGGAAGTCTTATTAGCAAAGAAACCAGCACTGGAGGAAGACACACCACTGAACATGTTGCTACCACCACCCCCAAAGAAACTTCCTGAATTTGCTGCGAACGGACTGGGTTGAGAAGCGGAGGTCAACGGTGGGAGGGAAGCTTCCTTACTGATGGCCGTATCTGCTATCCTCTCAGTCAGCTGCTCTGCATTCCCAGAAGCACTCACACTGTCCACAATGACAGTAGCATTTGAAGCAGTGTCAGAGTCTGTTGAAGACGAGGATGATGTTGACTCTGTTTCTGCCACAGCGGCAAGACGTGGAGTGGTGAAGGAGTCGGGGACATTCACAGCACCAAGTGCAGAGCTGCTGCCTGCCGCCTCAGGGACACTTTGAACCTTGGAAGTGGATGATGTTGCTGTACTTGCCACCTTGTCTAAAGAGGGTACTGGAGTTTCTAGTTTCTCAGAAAAGGGACTGTAAGACTCACTAACAGATACTGGTGGTTTGAAGAAAAGACTACCTTTGACTTCAGTCTTTTGTGAGACTTCACTACTAACAGCCTGAAGAAAGTTGGTGCTTTCTAATGTTGTTGTAGGGGGCTTAAATAATGGGCTGGAACTCCCGGCTAAGTTCTGCGACAATGGCTGCTGGGTCACGCTGCCTTGAGAAGCCACAGTAGGTGGGGCAAATTGTGTAAAAGAAAAAGCAAGTGTTGTTTTAGAGAGAGGAGCAGATGTGACAGGCTTGAAAGCTCCCTGGAGGGAACCTGTAGTCACTGTTACAGGGGCCTTCAGACCTCCAGAGGGGGATCCTCCAACACCAAAGCCTTGAAAAGCTGTTTTGCCTTCAGTGAGCAAGACTGTTGCTGGAGCTTTAGTCTCAGAGGCCCCCGTGGTTGGCACTTCAGACACCAGACGTGAGAGAGCCCGCAGAGGACTGGCAGGTTTGGTGCCTTGTGTCAGCCTGTTGTCTGGGGTCTGTGGTGGTGTGATGTCCTCATACTGTGGCTCAGGTGGTGGTGGCAGTGCTGCTGGTACTGGTACTGGTACTGGTGCTGGTGCTGCTGCTGCTTCACTTCCTTGCATCAAACTTGCCTCTGAGGTGCTTCCTGCTTGGGGAGTGATGGGTATCTGGTTGTCCCTCATGGGTGTTGAGAATGTCTGAGGCCCGAAGGACTCCAGCAATGAGTGTTCTTTGTTGGCAGTGAAGGAGGAGCGAGGAGAAGCTTCCTGGCTGTTCCCAAGGGAGAGGTCCTCCAGGGAGCTCAGATTCATACGGGGAAGGTTGGAACACTTTCTGTCATACAAAAAAATAAGAACAATTCAGTACACAGCCAACAGATTAATGCAAGAGATTACCTTCTATATAATTCAATTCACCACAATTTGCCTGACTTATACAGGGGGTTACTGTAATTCATACAACATACTGCACAATATGCCAGTAACAATAAGGTTTTTTATGGGAACAGATAAATCATTTCCCTCTTATTTCTTATGAGAGAAAACTTGTTTGGTAAATATCCTGTTTGGTACCAAGTCGAAAGAAGCAGAGTGGACAGATTAAGGATGCATATTGAGGTACTGCAGTACTTACCTTAGAGGGATGAAATTTCTTTGTGAGAGAACTTTCTGTAAGCTTTCCTGCTTCCCCGGAGAAAGCATTTTGAAGGGAGAGGAGAAATGAGGGGTGGAGATGGAGGTCTCCCGCAATGATCTTTCCAGAGTGGCCATAATCTCATCACTGTAACAAAAACAAATCTTTCGAGTTACACTTACTGCTCAGCTGAATTGTATTATCTTCAGACAATACACACTAAGAACCAGGAAACTGAGTAATCTCTATACTACAGGTAGGCAGAACACTGTATCTGTATACATACATTCCCTCACATCTTTACCAATAGAAGACAGTCCCGCCATTTTGTGAAGGTGACAACAACTATGTGCAATATCTCCTATATCTGCAGTGCTTCCACCATATGAAACACCAAAGTCTTCAATAAGTGAAGTGAGCAATGATGGCTCTACTTACTCCTCCTGGTGTGTCTGTGGGGCCGCCAGGCCACTGAGGGAGTGCAGGTGGAGGTCCTTGATTCGTTCACATAGTGAGTCCACTCGCTGCTCACAGATCTTCCTTGCATAGTGACACTTCTTCAAGGCTTGGTATAGCGTCTCTGAGGCTGGAAGCTCCTTTTTTCTGAAGACATTAGTTGAAGTACAATTATTCTATACCATTCATTCACCTTACTTTAAGCACAATTTGCTAAATACACTAATGTCTTACTGCCCTCTGTAAGGCAATGCCTGTGAATGTAATGAAAAGTTGTAGAATGATTAAAATCTTATTGACTACAAGATATAGAACAAGAAAGGAGGGAAAAATAAATCAAAACAAAAATTAAATGAATGAATCAATAAATTGAATCATTAACAACAGTCCTGAGACCATCCGAGAGACACTCACTTCTTTTTGTTTTGCTCATTCCTGTACGCGGCCCAGTCAAGGTGGAGGCGGGTGTCAATTTCAGCCAGCTGGCTTTGCAGGTACTGGTACAGCGAGCGAATCTCCTCCATCTGCTTGCGACTGTGTGGGTCCAATGTCTGCGGCTGCAACATTAAGCGGTGGTGGCTGTGGGAGAAACATCAGAACAACAAGATGATGAGGGAAGCTGCAAGACGACGCCATGCCTACACGTGGCAGTTCCTGTTTGAGTAAAGTTACCCAATTCCTCCTCTCAGCCTCATCCATAAATTTGTCTAATCATCTTTTAAAGCTCCTTACTGACTCAGCACTAACATTGTAATTATTGAGTTTGTAGGATGGAGTTTTTGTTTAGCAGGTGGATCAATACAATGCTGATAATAAAACACTTCAACGTAATAGTGTTCAAAATTATTACTTAGTTTACCTCTTTGATACACAATGGCATGGCTGAAGGGGTAAAAATAAGAATGAACATGTTTAGGGAACTCACCGTGGATTCTTGCTCTTCGTGACTTGGGCTTCTGCTTCCTCAGCCAGAATGAAACCCTCCAGCACCTCAGAGTGAAGCTGCCCCACCTCTCCCTTGAGCTCTGAGGTGGTGGAACTCATCTCATCCACCCACTCAGCAGTATCACTCAGGGAACACCTCAGCTCACCCATCTCCTTTGATCCACCAACCTTGGGACATAATAACCATCATTATTTCTTTGCTTTGATACATCCTGATCCTCAGTTTGGAACAAAGACAATATATGTTGCATTCATAGAGCTAGATAATATATGTGTGTGTGTGTGTGTGTGTGCAGCTCCTAGCACACACCTGGTTAGGCAAGTCCCCCATGTTCATGTGTTCCTCCAGCTCCCTCTCAAAGTTGGTCTTGGCTGCCTTGATGGTGGCAATCAGTGTGTCATCCAGCTCTGCCACCACTGGCTGAGGCAGCCTGGGTGGTGTGGCCACACTCTGGGCCATCACCTCAGGTGTCTTGGGGACAACAGGAGGCTGTGGCTTGGTGTCAGGCAAGGGGGTACTGCTTGGAGCCACTGCTGGAGTGCTCAGCTGACTCAAGGGAAAAGAAGGGAACTTGAAGTCCTGTGATGTGGTGGTGGTGGTGGTGGTGGGTAGTGGCAGCTTGGGGATGGTGGCAGGAGCAGCCAGGGTGGGCTTGGGAGTCTCCGTTGTTCCTTGCAGGTTAAACATTGGAGTAAAAGCTGGCTCAGTCTTGGCAAAAAGACTTGCTGTCAATGGTGATGGCTGACTCTGGGGTAGTTTGAAGTTGGTGGTCAGACTTTGTAGTGGAGAGGCTGATACAGGGTTAGAGGACTGTGCTGGTGGATTAAAACTGAAATTGTCTGCCTTCTGAGGGGCTGATGATGTGCTGCAAAATATAGAAATAATATTAGTACTTCATAAGAAAAATAACTTTCTCATCAATGTGGAAAATAGAGATCCTTAAGCTTATTCACCATAACTTATGCAATCTTAAATCAAACGACTCATGCCATTGTAGAATTGTTGGTAACAAATTTCATGAGTCCCACAATTTCCATAAAAATCAATAATCATAATCAATCAAAAACGTATTCCATCTGTCTGTCACCTTGGAGCAAAGGGAGTTGGCACTGCAGGGAAGGCCGTCCTGGGCTCTGGGGCAACAGAGGCAAATGATGGAACAGTTGGCTTGCCCACAGAATAACTGCTAACTCCTCCGTACTGCTGAGACGTGCGCACTCCACTGGCTGGCAGACTGTCTTGGGGCTTTGTCAAGGACTCTGCACCAGACTTCTCATTAACCACATGGAAGAGGTTCAGTTCTCCCCCAGTGGAGAGCGTGCACATGACAGGGCATGGACCAGAGACTTTGCCGTCTGAAACAGTTTGGTCACAGCAATGAGGCACGCACATTACACAAGGGCTTGCCAACATAACTTGGCAAGTGCCTAAGGTAAAGATGAGAGGAAAAATCATACTCTGAATCATGAAAGTACAACAAGCCTAAATATGAGCACTGGACTATGTTCTAGAAAACAAGAATAAAACTATAATACATTCATGGCAGAACACCCATAAATTGAAGCAAACTAGAACATTTCTTCAGTAAATACAAAACAAGCAATGTCAGAAGAGTCCTGGCCTTCCACACACATACCTTTGGCAGTGAAGGTCTTCTGGGAGGTGAAATCAACCGTCAGGCCGAGGGGAAAGGTTTCCTCAGTGATGGAAACATTGTGCACTGCAGCAACACACCCTTCGTCTATCTCATATTCACACCAACCATCACCGCCCTCAGCAGACCGGCCCAGGACAGCCATCGTCACATCACGAGATGACAGCAGACACAGCAACGACCTGGTAGAAGAAGGAGAACTTAGAAGTCTCCCAAGTGAGTAATGTATTTGTATTGAATAAATATGGTTGCTAGTTATTATGGAGCAGGCAATAATACAGCAATGAGGCTTGCAAATATGAACATAAGGCAAAAAATCAAGAAGATGCTGTAGTGCTCAACATACAAACTAAAAATTCTCAGCATTTCATGAAATATACTGGAGTTAACAAAAACATGTAAACAATGGACTTTCATATATGATTTTGTAGACTTAAAATTGAAGTCTATTCATGAAGTCCATGGGTTCTCACCACTCAGGAAAGAAGAAGGGGTAGAACATGGCTGTCCTTGGGCCTTGGTTTTCATTGCAGACATACTCATAGGCAACAAACTTTGGCTCCTTGGCTTTTGGTGCATTGACGTACATAATCACTGCAAGGGAAAAGCTCATTAAACAAAAGTTGATACTGTGAACATGAAAATAAAAAATATGAGTAAACTGTTAAAAAAGAGAGCCATTCAGAAATATCTCCCTTCTACAAATGAGGAAACAAGTCCTTTCATCAACCTACCATGAGAGCCTTCCTCAACTGAGCTCTTGTAACCAATGAAGAACTCTGTGTTGGTGAACCAGGTGATGCTGAGCACAGCACCAGCCTCATCCATGGGTGGCCGCTGGACAGCACGCACGGCAGTCAGATCCGGCTTGAATAGCTTCAGGGTGCCGTCTTCCAGGCCCACAGTCAGCTGCTTCCCCTTGGGTGACCATCCCAGTGCTCTGCCACCATATAACAAGTAACACTCACTCAAATAATAACAATGTTCATCACAGCTGGTAGCAGGATCAGTAATTACTACTGTTAATAGAATACATTATCCTGACTAATAATGATTCTAAACCAACAATAATGCTTCAATTATAATATCTATACAATAAATTTTGCAAAGCAGAAAACTTCCTGGTCTCTTAATCTGCACAACTAACACAATGGAAAAGTTCCTTAGCAGCATTGCTTGACAGAAATCTGTAACAGATTTCAGTATTTATGCAAACTTTGTCCCATTCTGGGAAAACCTTAATAGTACTTTTCTGGCAGCAAGATGCCTCTTCTCACCTTGCTTGAATGTTCTCTGACTTCACTTCCACCTGATTCTCTTTAAGGGTGAGAAGTGTGAGGGATGAGGGTGAGAGGGCCAGGGCCACACTGCTGGGGTCCATTGGGTTCCAAGCCAGTCCATGGACCTGGCCACCAGCCCCAGCCAGAGCCACACTCACAAAGGGGGTTTGTTCTCCACACTACAAACATCAGAAAAGAATTACTGCCTTGCTGCATACACAAAAAATCATAGTATTACAGAAACTTGTACTATTTCCAGAAATCTCATACAAATTTTCTACAGAAAGGCAAAGATTAATTTGACTTACACCAGGAACGAGGCTGCGAATCTCATAAAAGAGTGCATGAGGAACCTGGTTGTGGAGGATGACCACCAGCAGGGTGAGGCCATCACAGCTGCAGGCCACATGAGTCACCTGAGCACCAACACTGATGGAGCTGAGAGGATCGCTCGACACTCCCGCAAACAGCGTCTTCGATTCAAACACTGGAAAGAAGACATTGAGGTACTGTCAGCTCACTACTTGGTGGTGTAGCTTACATACTTACCAGTATGTATATTACAAATAAATTTAATACCAATCATCTTTTATACGGCAGCTGTTATTAATGTATATCTTAGCCCACGTTCTTTTCCTTAGCAACATTCCCGTTCCGTTCCCTCTCACCACACTTCTCATTCCTCTTGTATCCTTATTACCTAATATATATAATTTAGGTTGTTACTAAACTCTTTTCTTTTGATATGTGACAAACAATCCTTAATTTTAAATATTTCCAATACATTACTCAGCCTCTGACATCCTATACATCTCAAAGACAAAGGAAAATCATATAACAAATAAAAAACTAAACTAAAAATAAATAAACTTCAGTTCAACAAAAATAGAAACGATTTCATTAAGTGCTGCAACAGCTTAGGTCATACAGCACCACTGGGGTTAGCGGGAAAATGCTACATCTCCCACATCTCTCCAAAGCAACTAGGTCTGACAAGGATTTGAACCTGGAATGCCTACACACACACACACACACCAGAGGCCCAAGACAAGCCACCTTAACTAACTATGCCATCCAGCCTCCTTGAGTCCACCAGATAGGTACCTTTAATTAGTGTCCCACATGCCACAAAAATGCGGCCAAACTTGGGGGCAGCAGCCACCAGACTGCAGTCCCCAGCAGGAAGGGAGATCTCCTCAGCAGTGAAGACTGGAATGTGGCTGGAGATAAACCGAACATCCTGAAGGAGAGAGAGATTGTTCATTTACAGAAAAAATGAGAAATGTCATGCAGTATTTTTAAAAATGAGTATAGCCTTGGTAGAGAGAGAGAGAGAGAGAGAGAGAGAGAGAGAGAGAGAGAGAGAGAGAGAGAGAGAGAGAGAGAGCAGGTTATATGAGTGTGGCTGTGAGGGAACCTCTCTCCCGTGCACCACAACTGTCACTGCTGCCTGCCACTTGTATCACCACACCACCCTACTGACGGTGTACTCCACCACACCACCGCCACACTCTCCCATTCACCACTCTGGTACCTACCACCAAAGAAAATAGTGCAATATCACAACATTTCGCTACTAAATTTGAAATCAGTGAGGAGCAAATGATGTCACAACTTTACGGTCCTCCACAAACAAGAGCTGCCACAGTGTAACTTACAGGGTTTGGCTCGTTGTCCGGCCCGTACTCCATCTCGGGAGCAGTGCAGTAGGCCGCCCCAGAGGCTTGGGTGGTGGTGGTGCAGGGGGGGGCGGCACAGCAGGCAGCAGTGACAGGTAGGGACAAGCAGCAGCAGCAGCGGCAGCAGCAGCGGCAGCAGCAGCCACAGCAGGAGACGCGGCGGCGGTGACGCAGTGTTGCCAGATCGCCAAGCCAAAATTTCCCTGCAGCGAAGCCAAAAGTTCCCTTTTTACCTCAGATTTTCCCTCTCTCTCTCTCTCTCTCTCTCTCTCTCTCTCTCTCTCTCTCCCCCTCCCTCTCTCTCGCTCTAATAATAATAAAAACAAAAAAATATATCTATATATATATATATCTATATATATATATATATATATATATATATATATATATATATATATATATATATATATATATAACTTCGTTTCTCTGGCCGCTAACGCTAGGCATATCAAAAACACTTTTAGTGGTTTTGACCGCTTCTGCAAACTTCTTATGTTTTTTTTCCTTCTGCATGCTTTTCTATTTCTGATTTTCCAGCTTTTCCGTCGGTGTCACATGCTGCACAGTGAAAGAAATCTGGTCCTTTCTTGCTCTGTCTCAACCAGCCTTTAAATTTTGGGTCACTTTCCCACTTCTCTAAGTATCTTTGAGTTTTTTGCCGCTTATACTTAAGGTGGAGTGTCAAGTTCACCGCTGCTTGTGGTCTCCATTATTCCAAAGTAAGTGTACACTATCCACTGTTATCTCTACGCGCGCTCTCGTATAACTAAAACGATTTAACGAATTCGCGACGAGTATTCTTATGTGTGAAACACTGGGGTATGAACTGAATTCAGGCAGCGTTCGGTACATTGGCTCTTATATGCAAGGGTTTATGGCTCAATATCCTTCACCATTCTTGAGCCCGCATACGCCTTTGTGACGCATTCACTTCTCGGTGAGTACTGTACGCGTAAAATACTTGTCACGAGCCAGTAATACGAGTACCATGTATGTAGGTTATATATATATTGTTGCGGCGGCGCTTAGTGTGAAGATAGCGTTGGCAATGCTACCAGATTGGCAATGATGACATTGGTGCAGAAGTGGTAGTGAGGGCCGGAGTTTGCGGCCAGGTGGATATTCTGTGCCTGATTGGCCAGTAGAAGGGACGCGACTAGGACGCGGCTAGAGGGGACAAGGGAAAGGGGGGCTGTTGTCAGCAAATAGTTTCGGCCCGCCGGGTCCGGCGGGCGGCGACATGAGTGCCAGTGAGGGGAGAGACAAGAGAAGAAGAGGTTGGGGCCCAGTGAGGTGAGAGGACGCCAGCCTGCCCCGCTCTCCCTGAGGATGAGAGCGCCTGCCCCGCTCTCCCCTGAGGACGCGAGCCTGCCCCGCTCTCCCTGAGGATGAGAGCGCCTGCCCGTCTCCCTTGAGGACGCGATCCTGCCCTGTTTGTGTTGTGGTAAAAGTACTGTGTGACATCCTGTATTAACTCTTGTGTGCCAGTAAAGTAAGGAAGTTGTGCCTTGCCTTTAACTGTATCCCTGCCTCTCTGAGTAAGTCTGGGGGCTGTGGGTCTGTACCTCGCTTCCCTTGCTAGCCACGAATCTTCGCCGAGAAGTGTCCCTGTGTGTGTGCTGCCGACCCTGTCCTGTATGCTGTCCTGAGGGTGACGCTGTTGGTAAGAGTGTACCTGTCGTCGCCTTGGAAGCTGTGTGTTGGTGTGGTGGACAGGGGGCTAGCATAACAAGTGGTGTCAGGAGTTTTTGGGATAGTTTTGGCTAGCGAGATTGCCGGGTACAAGGCACCATGGCGGACTCAGACTCGAGAGGCAGTGAGAAGCCGGAAGGCAGTGAGGCACGCTTGGAAGGGCTGGATGCCTTGTTTGACAGAATAACACAGAAAATGGCACAGGACAGGAAACAGGACTTAAGTGAGTTTGCACAGAAAGTGGAACAGGGGTTCAATGAAATTAAACAGGACATTAGGGCAGTGGTGGTGCAATTGGATCGGTCGATAGAGGCGTTCGGGGAGGAGCAGGTGGCAGCGAGACGACGTTGTGAGGGAAGCACTGAAGTCGTCCGGAGCAGAGTGGAGGAAGTTGTGGCAGCCCAATCCCCTGTGTCAGACCAGCAGTTGTGTGGCGTGACAAGCCACTGTGAGCTGAGAGTCTCTGTTACCGACATGGAGGAACCCTGTTCGTTGGGGCTGGACTCCCTGTTTGGGAATGCAGCGTGTGATGACCTCGGAAGGATGCAGCGGAAGGTACGTGGAGAAGTCGTACCACTGGTCCTTGAGGATGCTGTTTAACAGGTCGAGAGCCCCGTGACGAGTTCGGATGTCGAGGAGAGACTGGAGCTGAACTGCGGAGTCGGGAGGGAACTTGAGGCAGCGGACGCCACTGAAGAAGGCGGTGGAGGCCATGCAGCGGTGAACAGCTGCGGTGATGAGGACGGCGGCGCGGGGAAGATGGAGAGCGGGCAGAGCGGGCAGAGCGAGGCTGGCGAGCAGCGAGACGTCGGGCAGCATGTCCACCAGAGGTTGGGGTGGACGGAGGAAGGGGAGGTGCAGCAGTGCAAGGAGGAATTCTTGCTGGAAAGTCCTGCTACCGTGGACTCGGTGAAGCAGAGGGAGAAGCTGCACATACAAGACGGTGTGTGGCAGAGGCACTCGAGGGATGCAGCGACACAGCATGTCCACCCGGTGTTTGGGCGGACGGAGGAAGGCGAGAAGTCGTGCGGGGAGAAGCAGCACGTGCAAGACGGCGTGTTGCAGAAGGGCGTGGAGGATGCAGCGACACAGCAGACGTGGCTGCTGGTAAATCCTTTCTCCATACAGGTTGAGTTGCTGGAGGAGGCGCATGCTGGTGTCTCTGGTGGGCACCAGGGGCGCAGGAAGGCTCTGTGTAGCCTGTGCCGACGCCTATGCTGGGTTGGCATGAGGCATGAGGTGGAGTGGTGCGAGCTGTACCACGTTTACGTCGCCGAGAAGGAATCTGAGCGACGTACCAGAGCAGCGCTGAGGTGGTATCAGTTTGGCGCTCCCTGGGAGGGGATGGCGGTGGATGTCGCTGGGGCACGGCCTTGTATGCCCCAACGTAACCGCCGCTACCTCCCTGAGGCTACTGGACGACCACCTGGGGAGGAGCTACCACAGACGGCGCCTGAAGCTGTGGCGGCGTGGCAGCGGCAAGGTGGAGAAACGCCAGCGACGTGGAGCGTCAGCAGGTGGAGAGGCCCAGACAGCGAGGTGGAGGACGAGGCTGCGATGGGTGGATAGCAGAGCGCGCGTGAGGGGACAGCAGACGACGAGCATGAGTGAGCCGCTTGTCTCGCCCCCTCAGATCGAGGAAGAGACCTGTGGTGAAGGGACTACAGGTGAGGAGCGAGCATGAATAGTCGAGGACGACTATTTTGTGGGGGGGAGGGTAGTGTTGCGGCGGCGCTTAGTGTGAAGATAGCGTTGGCAATGCTACCAGATTGGCAATGATGACATTGGTGCAGAAGTGGTAGTGAGGGCCGGAATTTGCGGCCAGGTGGATATTCTGTGCCTGATTGGCCAGTAGAAGGGACGCGACTAGGACGCGGCTAGAGGGGACAAGGGAAAGGGGGGCTGATGTCAGCAAATAGTTTCGGCCCGCCGGGTCCGGCGGGCGGCGACAGGAGTGCCAGTGAGGGGAGGGACAAGAGAAGAAGAGGTTGGGGCCCAGTGAGGTGAGAGGACGCCAGCCTGCCCCGCTCTCCCTGAGGATGAGAGCGCCTGCCCCGCTCTCCCCTGAGGACGCGAGCCTGCCCCGCTCTCCCTGAGGATGAGAGCGCCTGCCTGTCTCCCTGAGGAGGTGATCCTGCCCTGTTTGTGTTGTGGTAAAAGTACTGTGTGACATCCTGTATTAACTCTTGTGTGCCAGTAAAGTAAGGAAGTAGTGCCTTGCCTTTAACTGT
>JAHFWG010000204.1:47565-90522 GCA_020233015.1 Callinectes sapidus | reverse complement strand
CAGTGTTGCCAGATCGCCAAGCCAAAATTTCCCTGCAGCGAAGCCAAAAGTTCCCTTTTTACCTCAGATTTTCCCTCTCTCTCTCTCTCTCTCTCATAAATAAATAAAAAAAAATATATATATATATATATATATATATATATATATATATATATATATATATATATATATATATATATATATATATATATATAACTTCGTTTCTCTGGCCGCTAACGCTAGGCATATCAAAAACACTTTTAGTGGTTTTGACCGCTTCTGCAAACTTCTTATGTTTTTTTCCTTCTGCATGCTTTTCTATTTCTGATTTTCCAGCTTTTCCGTCGGTGTCACATGCTGCACAGTGAAAGAAATCTGGTCCTTTCTTGCTCTGTCTCAACCAGCCTTTAAATTTTGGGTCACTTTCCCACTTCTCTAAGTATCTTTGAGTTTTTTGCCGCTTATACTTAACTTGTGGAGGTGGAGTGTCAAGTTCACCGCTGCTTGTGGTCTCCATTATTCCAAAGTAAGTGTACACTATCCACTGTTATCTCTACGCGCGCTCTCGTATAACTAAAACGATTTAACGAATTCGCGACGCGTATTCTTATGTGTGAAACACTGGGGTATGAACTGAATTCAGGCAGCGTTCGGTACATTGGCTCTTATATGCAAGGGTTTATGGCTCAATATCCTTCACCATTCTTGAGCCCGCATACGCCTTTGTGACGCATTCGCTTCTCGGTGATTCTACTGTACGCGTAAAATACTTGTCACGAGCCAGTAATACGAGTACCATGTATGTAGGTTATATATATATAGTTGCGGCGGTGCTTAGTGTGAAGCTAGCGTTGGCAATGCTACCAGATTGGCAATGATGACATTAGTGCAGAAGTGGTAGTGAGGGCCGGAGTTTGCGGCCAGGTGGATATCTTGTGCCTGATTGGCCAGTAGAAGGGACGCGGCTAGAGGGGCGACACAAGGGAAAGGGGGGCTGTTGTCAGCAAATAGTTTCGGCCCGCCGGGTCCGGCGGGCGGCGACAGGAGTGCCAGTGAGGGGAGAGAAGAGAGAAGAAGAGGTTGGGGCCCAGTGAGGTGAGAGGACGCCAGCCTGCCCCGCTCTCCCTGAGGAGAGCGCCTGCCCCGCTCTCCCCTGAGGACGTGTTCCTGCCCCGCTCTCCCTGAGGATGAGAGCGCCTGCCTGTCTCCCTGAGGACGTGATCCTGCCCTGTTTGTGTTGTGGTATAAGTACTGTGTGCCATCCTGTATTAACTCTTGTGTGCCAGTAAAGTAAGGAAGTAGTGCCTTGCCTTTAACTGTATTCCTGCCCTCTCTGAGTAAGTCTGTGGGGTCTGTGGGTCTGTACCTCGCTTCCCTTGCTAGCCACGAATCTTCGCCGAGAAGTGTCCCTGTGTGTGTGCTGCCGACCCTGTCCTGTATGCTGTCCTGAGGGTGACGCTGTTGGTACTTGGTAAGAGTGTACCTGTCGTCGCCTTGGAAGCTGTGTGTTGGTGTGGTGGACAGGGGGCTAGCATAACAAGTGGTGTCAGGAGTTTTTGGGATAGTTTTGGCTAGCGAGATTGCCGGGTACAAGGCACCATGGCGGACTCAGACTCGAGAGGCAGTGAGAAGCCGGAAGGCAGTGAGGCACGCTTGGAAGGGCTGGATGCCTTGTTTGACAGAATAACACAGAAAATGGCACAGGACAGGAAACAGGACTTAAGTGAGTTTGCACAGAAAGTGGAACAGGGGTTCAATGAAATTAAACAGGACATTAGGGCAGTGGTGGTGCAATTGGATCGGTCGATAGAGGCGTTCGGGGAGGAGCAGGTGGCAGCGAGACGACGTTGTGAGGGAAGCACTGAAGTCGTCCGGAGCAGAGTGGAGGAAGTTGTGGCAGCTCAATCCCCTGTGTCAGACCAGCAGTTGTGTGGCGTGACAGGCCACTGTGAGCTGAGAGTCTCTGTTACCGACATGGAGGAACCCTGTCCGTTGGGGCTGGACTCCCTGTTTGGGAATACAGCGTGTGATGACCTCGGAAGGATGCAGCGGAAGGTACGTGGAGAAGTCGTACCACTGGTCCTTGAGGATGCTGTTAAACAGGTAGAGAGCCCCGTGACGAGTTCGGATGTCGAGGAGAGACTGGAGCTGAACTGCGGAGTCGTGAGGGAACGTGAGGCAGCGGGCGCCACTGAAGAAGGCGGTGGAGGCCATGCAGCGGTGAACAGCTGCGGTGATGAGGACGGCGGCGCGGGGAAGATGGAGAGCGGGCAGAGCGGGCAGAGCGAGGCTGGCGAGCAGCGAGACGTCGGGCAGCATGTCCACCAGAGGTTGGGGTGGACGGAGGAAGGTGAGGTGCAGCAGTGCAAGGAGGAATGCTTGCTGGAAAGTCCTGCTACCGTGGACTCGGTGAAGCAGAGGGAGAAGCTGCACATACAAGACGGTGTGTGGCAGAGGCACTTGAGGGATGCAGCGACACAGCATGTCCACCCGGTGTTTGGGCGGACGGAGGAAGGCGAGAAGTCGTGCGGGGAGAAGCAGCACGTGCAAGACGGCGTGTTGCCGAAGGGCGTGGAGGATGCAGCGACACAGCAGACGTGGCTGCTGGTAAAACCCTTTCTTCCTGCAGGTTGAGTTGCTGGAGGAGGCGCATGCTGGCGTCTCTGGTGGGCACCAGGGGCGCAGGAAGGCTCTGTGTAGCCTGTGCCGACGCCTATGCTGGGTTGGCATGAGGCATGAGGTGGAGTGGTGCGAACTGTACCACGTTGACGTCGCCGAGAAGGAATCTGAGCGACGTACCAGAGCAGCGCTGAGGTGGTATCAGTTTGGCGCTCCCTGGGAGGGGATGGCGGTGGATGTCGCCGGGGCACGGCCTTGTATGCCCCAAGGTAACCGCCGCTACCTCCCGGAGGCTACTGGACGACCACCTGGGGAGGAGCTATCACAGACGTCGCCTGAGGCTGTGGCGGCGTTGCAGCGGCAAGGTGGAGAAACGCCAGCGACGTGGAGCGTCGGCAGGTGGAGAGGCCCAGACAGCGAGGTGGAGGACGAGGCTGCGATGGGTGGAAGCAGAGCGCGCGTGAGGGGACAGCAGACGACGAGCGTGAGTGAGCCGCTTGTCTCGCCCCCTCAGATCGAGGAAGAGACCTGTGGTGAAGGGACTACAGGTGAGGAGCGAGCATGAATAGTCGAGGACGACTATTTTGTGGGGGGGAGGGTAGTGTTGCGGCGGCGCTTAGTGTGAAGATAGCGTTGGCAATGCTACCAGATTGGCAATGATGACATTGGTGCAGAAGTGGTAGTGAGGGCCGGCGTTTGCGGCCAGGTGGATATTCTGTGCCTGATTGGCCAGTAGAAGGGACGCGACTAGGACGCGGCTAGAGGGGACAAGGGAAAGGGGGGCTGATGTCAGCAAATAGTTTCGGCCCGCCGGGTCCGGCGGGCGGCGACATGAGTGCCAGTGAGGGGAGAGACAAGAGAAGAAGAGGTTGGGGCCCAGTGAGGTGAGAGGACGCCAGCCTGCCCCGCTCTCCCTGAGGATGAGAGCGCCTGCCCCGCTCTCCCCTGAGGACGCGAGCCTGCCCCGCTCTCCCTGAGGATGAGAGCGCCTGCCTGTCTCCCTGAGGAGGTGATCCTGCCCTGTTTGTGTTGTGGTAAAAGTACTGTGTGACATCCTGTATTAACTCTTGTGTGCCAGTAAAGTAAGGAAGTTGTGCCTTGCCTTTAACTGTCTTCCTGCCTCTCTGAGTAAGTCTGGGGTCTGTGGGTCTGTACCTCGCTTCCCTTGCTAGCCACGAATCTTCGCCGAGAAGTGTCCCTGTGTGTGTGCTGCCGACCCTGTCCTGTATGCTGTCCTGAGGGTGACGCTGTTGGTAAGAGTGTACCTGTCGTCGCCTTGGAAGCTGTGTGTTGGTGTGGTGGACAGGGGGCTAGCATAACAATATATATATATATATATATATATATATATATATATATATATATATATATATATATATATATATATATATCTGAAACCCAAAATTTCCCTTTTTTTCTGGTTGAAATGTAATTTCTTCCCTTTTCCCTTTCGTGGCTAAAATTTCCCTCCAAAAGGGAAATTTCCCTCCATCTGGCAACACTGCCGGGTGACGGCGCGGCGGCAAGGCATGGGCAAGATTGTGCTTCTCTCACGGCACAACGTTTGGCCTCTCACTTCGCTACTGCATTAATTAAATGTATTACTCATCATTTGTACTTGATGTGGTATGATTTGGTTTTCAATTTCTTAACTCCATGCAGCTGTCACTCTATAGATACACAAGAGCCAAAAGAAGAAGATTATGTGCAGACAAGGTACTTCAAGAAATGATGCTAATGAATGAATTAACAAAAATAATGATTCCAAAAAGTATTCCTGAACAACCTGCTGTTTTATACTTGTGATTTGTGTGATGGCATGAGAGGAGTGGAGTGGGGCCGAGGTGGAGCAGTCTTCGGTGTTGCTGTTGCTGCTGTGCTGTGCTGCTGTTGGGTCTGCGCCTCCATCTTGGACACTCAGCTGATCGCCCTCACTCAGCCGGCAGACAAATTCCGTCATGGCAGCCCGAAGAGTCGCCTCATCCTCCGTGGACTGGCTCACCATTGCTAGCCGCGTTCCTGAAGGGCAGAAGCAGCTGTTCAATGCCTTCAAGGGCAAGTCAGACGGCTACTTGAGGAGGTGAGGAAGAACACTCAGAGTCAGCCGGTGGTGGGTTGTGCTGCCTCTTAATTCTCCCCCTGCCAGGCTGTGCTGTGCTGTGCTGTGCTCAGTAACTGCCCTGTGGAGGGAGAGAGGATGTGGTTATGAAGAATGAGATGATCTATGTGGCAGACTTGGTGACTGGTAGCTGAACTGAGGTTAGGGCAATTAATTGAGTGTGATCTGCACATCGTAGTCTGTGCCCAGTTTGATCTTACTTGTTTGGTATATTGTCATTTGGAAAGAATCAATAAGTCTGCACCTTCAGACTTTTTCTTATTTTCTATTGGTCTATTTTTGGTTAATGTTTACTATTGGTCCTTGTCAGTAACCCATAAAATGACTACATATTATGACTTAATGATTTTTGTATTTGTTTTATGGGGCCTGCCATTATTTATTCATATTGATGCTTTTTTAAATCAACAACATCGTTTTTACATTATATGTGAGTTATGTGTTTGTATCTGATACAGCCTGACTACAAAGATTTACCAAGTTTGTTTTGGTTTACATGATAGAGAAGCCAAATTAGATCAAACTGCATTAAAGAAGAACCTCTAAGGAAGCAAACAACTATATTTAGCAAAGGATATAATTCACTTAGATGTGTTGTTTTCTTTAAGATTTGAGCTTTAATTCAAAGATTTCCATGTGTTAACCTACATTCTCTCTCTCTCTCTCAGACTTTACTTATTCATCAGTAGATAAGAGTAACATCATAATCACCTTCCCCTATTTTTGCAGGGTGTTGTCCTTGCCTGCCGAGATGCCCAAGATCAACTTTGCAGCATACAAGTCTCGCATTGCTATCCCTGGAATGGTTGACGCATTCGAGAAGCAGTACAGTGCCATGCAGATCCCATACCCCGCTGACTCTTACTCCACTCAGATTGACGAAGTCCAGAAGGAAGTGGTATGTATGGTTTGCTGTGACCCAATACAGAGAATTCCATTTAATATTGCACCATGAGTGTGTGTGTTTGTATACGTATAAATGTGTTGGTGCTCTTCATTCTGACTACCCTCCTTCATGTGGATATTAGCTTGGTGGATAGGTACATTGTAAAAAGATGTAGTACTTTATTTTCCTTCACACCAGTATGATGTGATGTACCATTGATCCATACATCTTCCCTCAGGCTGTAGAGACTGAGGCTTTCATCAAGGAGAGTGAAGCACGCATTGCCAAGCTTCAGGCTGAGCTGGCTGAATGGCAGAAGATGATTCCATATGACCAGATGACTATGGAGGAGATGGTTGAGGCCTTCCCAGATAAGGTAAGTTCCTCTAATTTGCCTAATTTTGGCTAGACTATCCTTGCATGTGTAAATTGCTTTTCTGTTTGAACGGATTTTACTTGTATCCAATATCTATTAATTTGGTGCCCATGGATACAAGGTTTGACCTGTATTTTCAAGCCATGGACCATCCTTCCCCCTTTTAATCCTTTAAATCAAGGGCAGAATGTACTGGTATTACACTATTTATCTACCAGTCTCTTCAATTTTCCTTATTCTGCCAGAAATTTGCCTCTTCTATCTTTAAGCACTTGGTCCCTGCTAGTATATCATTTACTCTCTTCCCTGTAATGGATTTTACTCTCTTTACAGATGATAAACATGATAAATGAGTGTCATGTTATTTTTCCTCTTTTCAGTCTGTGAATATTGCTAATCCCACCTTGTGGCCTCACACTCCTGAGGATCAGCCTGGATATGTTGCCAAGGAGGGTGCAGAGGAATAAGTAAGCGGTAGTGTGTTGACGAAAAACATTAATTCCTCAAAACTTTCTGCTTTCAATACAAGAATGAGTATGTAAATACTGTGTAATTCTGTTTATATTAATTAATAAAGTGGATATGTAAGGATTGAAATTGTTTTATGTTCATTCATTCAATTTGTCAGCTGACCATAACTAGTTAGCTTAATTAATGTACCACAAAAAATCATTTAAGTGATTGATGTGTATGGATTTGCAGGAACCTTAGAAAAACTGACAATATTCTACCCCTTGGTTAGTGTTGAGATTATGCATGAATCATTGAAGCAAAAGACCAAAAATAGTCTTTGCCACAATACAAATAACAACAGATGGGCAACAATACATATGAGGCCCAAATCTCCATTAGAGAGGCTACCCTAGATAGATTAACTTAAGCAAACATTTCCTGAGATTCAATTAAAATAGTACTTGCCTCAAACTTTGAGCCTGTTTGATGAAAAAGAGAAATCCTCACCAACCACACTTGGGTACCTCCATCAGACCTGGTTGACAATAAAGTGTGAAATATACAATAGTTACAATAATCTATATTTAATATGTTTCAAAACAATAATTATGTGCCTTAATATTTTGATTTACAAAAGTTTCAGACAGGATGAGAAAAGGTTTCACTGAAATACAAAGTGAACATCTCTATTACACCACAGTGATGGCCTGTCTTCTCCTAGAGCAACATTAGGCTTCAATACTGTTAGCTGAAGAGCTTAGAATAAATAGCTGAGAGAAACACAACATGGTTGTTTTCATGTATGCAATAATGAAATCATTATTCTATCACCCCATGATCAGACAATGATTCTATAATAAAGTTTTTGTGAAGTTTAGAATATTTGTTCAAGCAAGAGAATTTTTCCTTAGTTGTACATGAATAGCTTTTATAAACTAAGTTGCTTCAGTAGCATTACAAAACAAAGATGAACCAATTCAAGTAATAAAAAAGCACTCAAGTTGAGCAACCTCTGACTCACACTTTCTAGGTAACATCTACTGTTTATAATTTATAGTATATTGGAACTACCAAAATATCTACAGCTAAAGTATATAATTATATTCTCTCTATACAGATTTATATAGCTTTCATAAAAATATGAGACTGAGATCACAACAGAGCGAGTCTTTATCAATAAGGTAAATTTTACCGGTGTTGGAAAATCAACCTTAATGATGTGAGAGATGTGACCAGCCTTGGCAATCTCATGTCACAAATATGGATCACAGACTCGATTAATCTAGCTATGTACATGACGAACAGCTTTCCACTCAATAGGATTGTCTTTCTGATACTTATACTTTATTTTTAAGAATCTAATACTGAGTACTATTTTTTTCTCTTTGTTTAGTTTGTATTTTAATCTACTTTCCATTGTACCTACTGCTTTTGGTTGGTATTCAGTACTTTCTAACAGACATGTCAGTAAGGTCTTTGGAGGGGAGGGGTTGTGGAACATCTGGTAAACAGAGTATCAATAAACAACTTTATGCATGAAGCCTCTGGCATTCCAAGGATGACAGGGATGAAAGTAAGAATTTGAAGCCCTATGAAACTGAAGGAAGGATACATGCTCATTAGCTTACTGACCATTAAAATGTCCACATTCTGCTCAACACCAAAAAGGAAGTGTAACTGATGTCATGGAAAACAAACAGTGGTGTATGTATCTAGTACACTTGTAAGAAATTCTGTAAATAAGAATTGCCCCTCCCCTAAGAAAATACATAATAAAAACAATAATAACATGTAAAACATTCCTCAAAAATTAAATGGCAAATATGAGGCAGGGTAAAGTATTTTCTGTCCTGCAGTGTATGCAGTGATATGAAGTGACAATGTGAACTTTCTAGTCTGTTTCATCACTATGGTATCTCAACCTGATTTCATGACTACATCACCTAACATGTATCCTGAACACACTGAGAAATATTTCTGAATAATAAATAGAAATGTAATGCCCTCCATCTTCATGACTACATGTGGTAATCAATGGAACCTATCTAATTCTAAACAAGATGAAGCTCCACCAAAAATAAGCCTTTCATATACACATCACAAAATGTTCCACACAGCCATATATGCCTGCCTAGTTTTACTGGGCCCTTATCAGGCACATAATCCAGTTTCAAGTTGAGACCCTGTTTGAGGTAACCATTTTAAAAATCTAGCACTGTTAATCATAGACTACTCAGAAATTACTAAATGGAACCAATCACATTCTTCAAATCATTATAAATAAACTGGTTATCTAAAACTAAAAACAGTTCAACAATACACATGCATATGTGTACATGCATTTTGTTGAGAAGACAGCCTTTTATCCTGGTGGTGAGGGATTACCCTTGGAAATAACCAACACAAAACTGTGTTCTAGAAACTGGTCATGTATTGCAAGTGCTCTGAAAACTTATTTAACCATACAGTATTCAAATGAAAGTGATGAATTCATAGTAAGATGGACTTCAAAACTGAACCTTTTGTTTGAAATATGTCAGAAAAGACACAGATGGACAACAGAGCACACAGACTTCCATTAAAAATATTCAGGCTGTCTGTTGGTCTATACATAACTTTCATTCTTATTTGTTACTTTACAATTCTTTCTCTCAATAGATTATGGTGCACTATGCCATGCCTCCTATGCATACAGCATCTTCCCTATTAGCTTGAGTCTAGCAATACTGGTAGAAAAAAAATGCAAACATCCAGACATAAATTTACATCTACTTCATTTTGGCATTTGTAAAATATTGCTTCTTCATGACAGCCATTGTGAAAAAACGAGTATTAATCATATTCAATACAATGTTGCATTGTGCTCAGTGACTGATAGAAGTAAATAAATGATTTGCCAGGAAAAGTCTACCTTCTGACTGAAGTGAAGGATGCGAGTACCAAATGCCATCTAGCAAAAGGGCATCCTGCAATTATCCTGTGCTTGTTGTTAAAATAAAATGCACTTTCAAAATAATCACTTTTTTCAGAACTTCAATCACTGTGAAGAGGCTGCAACTGAGTGGGAAGCTTTCTTTTGTACTGCTTTATAATAATGCAAGTGAAAATCAATCAGAATAAATCTGGTTACAGTTGGTACAGCCAGGCTAAGTTACTGAGACAGCTGTTGGGAAGGCCAGCAGTGTGCTCTGACAGGCATGGTGGTGGTGGTCACAGGGTCACAGGTGGTGGGTGGTAAGGGGTGGGGGTGGAAAGAGGATGGGAAATATTGCATTCTATTTGTATGCATACAAGTATTCTTTTCTGTTCCTTTTTTTCTTTTTAGGCTCTGTATTTGTATTTATGTGTTCATTCATTTTTATTTTTGTATAATCCAAGATCTGTGATACATGGCATACCAAGCACAGTGTGCTACTCTATGCATGCACATAACGCTGCTGTTATGGACATACTTCACTTTCTTGACCACACTTGATCTTGCCCCTGTGTGCGCGTGAGTGTGTGTTACATTCCTTTATGCTTACTAAACACACGTCAAGCAAACATGTGGATAGCCAGATGAAAATAAGAGGTGGTGATCGATTAATCTCACCTTGATGCATGTGGATCATACACATGTGTCACCTTCTAGGATAAAACCAAAACGTGACAAGGAAAAACATATGGCTGATTTACAGGCCAACATCCCTGAGGTACTTGTATGGAACCAGACCTCAATGATTATGACTTATGATGCTTCAAATGTATTCTGAAAAGCTGAAATTAGAATATATTTCTAGAGAAAAATGCTGTACATCTGTATCAACAACTTTTGAAAAACTACTATCAGCTTAGGTGTTTTCACTTCCAGGTAATGATTCACCAGACACCACTCCCATGTCAAAGCACATCACACATCACACACCACTATCCAATTACTATATCTTGTTGTCTCACCTTTTCAAGATATTATGATCACTTACTTCAACTTTATAAACACTTTTGATTAAGTAAATGAATCATTCTCAATTCTGGCTCTTTGGTATTCATTTCTTCCTATGTATTAATGCATATAATAAATTGTGAACTCTTAAGAAAGTTATAGAATCTTTCCAGCTGTTAACCCATGTCATGAACAAGCATTAGAAACAAGTTGTATAAATCTATCAAACTTAACAGATTACACAGTGTATCTCTATGACAAAACTAAAAACATGGGTGAGAATCAGGACAAACAAGGAATATTTACACATGGCTGGTGCTTATCAAGATTGCAGAGAAACAATCCTCATGTCATTCAAACTGATACATTTTAACATTCTACAACAAACTCTCTAGCCTCTATCAGTCACTTTCCTATTGGCAGACCACTCAATACTGTCAATCATCCACTTCTGTGACTGACCTTCACAGACATCCTCTTAGCGCAGCTTGAAATCAGCCACCAAAAAATGGAAATGATTCCATTAGGTGCCATAACAGCCAGCTAAGGTCTTATGGCACCACAAGGGTTAACAGGAGAATGCTACATCTCCCACCGGGTAACTAGGTTTGGCAAGGATTCAAACCCAAGATGCCTACATGTACCTGAGGCCCAAGACAAGTCACCTTAACCATCTATGCTATCCAGCCCCCAGCCTGCCATCAAACATCCTGAGTTATGGCTGTTGGGTCACTCTACAAATGGATGATAACTTCATATGATTTTTCCTTATATGATAGAAAAGTTACTGACATAAAGAGAGCAATTAATGATGTACTCCTTTGAGGAGTGTTTAATTTTTCATCCAAGAAAGAGAAAAAAAGTGAGGAAAGTTTTGAGCTATAGATGTGATGGATCTGTCATGTCATCTCATGGTATTGACCGTTGAACATTTTATAGAGAGAAGGAAATCATTTGTGACTTCTGTAATGATTTAAAGCATGAAGAGTTATTCATGCTTACCAACTAAGCAAGAACCAGTGATGCTAAACTGAAAAAATAAAAATAATAACTGATAAAATAAATTGAAGTAAATCAATGAAAATAAGAATGTATCAGATGAATTGTGAAGAAATCTTTCTACTGAAGTCCTACCATTTTCTTTCAAAATCATATTATTCTTTTTAATGCAATACAAACAATACATGTCAACTTTTTATAACTTTAACACAACACTGGAGAACTGCAGACATGCAGACACACACACACGCAGACACACACACACACACACACACACACACACACATGGGAACAAAAATTCTCTTTGGGGAATGAAATAGCCTCTTGTGTATTCCATTGAACACGAAGACCCCAAGTTTGACTTCTGATTCCTATAATAACAGTGCACCACGAACTGATTCTTTTCAAATTGAAACTAATTTTACAGCATTAATTTACTACTTTTATCTTCATGGCTTTGTAACAGTATTTCTCCTCACAGGTGAGATTAAGTTTACTTCAATTGATGGAATAATAAGTAAAAAAAAAAAAAGATGTAAAGTAAAAAGTACACTGTAGGCTAGTGTGGTCTTGAGATGGCTGTTGAGTTGCAATAAGATAAAAGTTTCACATGGCACAGTTTTGTCAGCACAAACTTCTGCATTACAGTGTTTGGCTACTCCATCACACCACATTGAAGAACTTATAGTTCATCCATATACTTCATCTAGTGTGAAAGGTGTTTATAACTGTATAATAGTTTGCAATAAGGAATGAAAAAAGCAGAAACATATTGTAAAAAAATATAAATTAAAAGTTACTATGAACAGCCACATTTCATAGAACAGACCAGTTCACATAAAGTAAAATAACCACAGTATAAAGATTAAATGTCAATGGCCACCAACTTGACCACAACATTGCCTTATAAATTGCACCAATTGAGACACTCCTTTGGCAAGGCAGCTAAATGTGAAGTATTTGGTTTGACAGCCAGCGTGGCAGGGAGAAGGAGGGCAGGACAGACGGAGAAAGGAAAAGAGTACATAAAATTTTGGGTGTCGTTGCTTCCCCACAGAGGAAGTATCTTACCACACACACACACACAAGCAGGCTTTCAGCACAGTATAACAGCAACCTGCTATGATGGAAGGGCACAGTTTGTTGCAGGATGCAATTCCACCTTCACTTGCAGGCAACACACTGATCAGTGCACTATTGTGCCTGGTAAGTCAAAAATATAAAAACAATGAACAGATTGCTCCTGAAGGGTTTCTGGTGAACTGTCCATTAGTCCAGCTTTGCATAATGGGCTTCCTCCAGGATCACAGTTAATAGTGGCCCTCCTCCAGGTAGCCCTTGATGCGGCTGGGAAGTGGCAGAGCCTGAATGTGGTCAACTCTTGTGTACTGGCGAATCACAAATCGGCAAAGGTACTGTAGGGATCGCACCTGAAAAGATAGTTTATGTAATGAAATTAGAATGAACAAATATACAGATAGGTATGTAATATGCAACACTCCAATCTATGCAAAGTAAAAAAATAAATAATAAGTTGCAGTCTGCCACATTCTTTTTTTAAGGTTCTTCATAATGCAACTCCCTAAAGGAAAATTGAAAGCACAGCCCAGTTTTCTCAGGTTTTCTGCCTTTTAACTGTTCAAATCACAGACAGGAGGAAATACAGGAACAGGAAGAGAGTTCAGAGCTGATCAGATTAGAGATATTGGTAAGCTTTTGCATAAGCAAAATGAACAGAACAGAAGGAAAAACAAAAGTCTTGGACAGTAACGTCACAGGAATTGGGAGGCATGCAGCATCAGCTATCACCAGCATTATTTTCAATGTTATATTATTCCAAGACCTCTATGGAATTAGATGAATAAATTGCCTTCAACTATCTTTGTTTATTTATAATGTATTGTATCAGCCTTATCAATCTCTACAACAGCCAAATGTCCTTGGATACACTGCTTCTATATCTTGGAAGGCCTGACCAAGCATGACCCACCTGAGTAAATCTAGAAACAGGCTTGGTAAGCCTCACAGGGAAGGACGGGGAGCCCGGTACCCTTGCCCGGGAGAAGCAGAATACTCCTGACTCAGAGTGACTCATACAGTGGTCAATGAGTCCAACCAGGCTGGTGTGGTCCTCATGCTCAGGATGTGGGTAGAAGCTGAACCATCCTGCCAATACAGAAAACAAAGTCATTATCAAATTGCCCCTCCACCTGAAGCATCTTTACATAACTAACCTGAAATATGTCCACTCTATCAAGGAAAATTGAAAAAAAAATTCAAATGCAAAACAAGTTACTTTTTGTTTCATTGTCATTACACAAAAAAATACACATACCCTCATGCTGTTTAAGGTTCTAAGTTACACAAACATATGAATGCAAAGACATACCATTGCTGTGCTCAATCCTGGTATGCAGCGTTTTGTTGTATGACCTAAAGCTGAGGCTGAAGAGGTACTTGTCGTCCGAGGAGTCCCTCACCAGGAAGGCTCCATCGGGCTGGTCAACAAGCTTCTCCTCGGCCTCGGCACGAGTGATGGGCCCCCAGTACCACCCAAACCTGGCCAAACGGAAAAGTTCCTCAGCAAGACTGCGTTTGCTGGGATCCAGGCTGTCATCTTGAGGCCCCCACAGCTCCCCATAGGGCAGAGGGGAGGACGTTTCCGACATGGCACTGTGTTCCAATCCCTCACTGCCCACCCGTGAGTCCACATTGCTACCAACTGTCTCCACCAGAACCTGTGGCACCGAGTCTGCTGTGTCTGTTGTGCCACCATCGTAAGTGTCTGGCAGAGCTGCCACCTCAATGGTCTCTGATATGTGGTTAGCCGTCTTTCCAAACAGAGAAAGGGAGGTGATGGGCTGATCTGGCACTATCACCATTTGCTCTGTGCACTGCCCCACTGAGCCCCTCACACTGTCCAGCTGCTGGTGTCCCCGTCCAGAATCCTGGCTGTGTCCCCGCCCAGTGTCCAGCTGGTTGTGGTGGTGCGGCCTGACGGTGGCCTCGCCATCAGACAGCACCCTGGAGGAGGAGTTCTGCCTGGTGACTGGCGTATGCATGGGGCGGATGGCACGCTTGTTGTGCTGCCTCTTGTGCGTCTGTCCCCCGGACGTGTTCAGGCCATCGCTGGAGGACTCCTCGCTGATAGACTGAGAAAAGGAGTCCCCAAAACTGTTGGAAAGACCCTCGAAGCTCTTGCTCTTCTTGGGTGAGCTGCAGCGAGACCCCTGGCACGAGTCAAGCTTCCCGCTCAACTTCTTTTTGAGCGTCTGCAGGATGCCAGACTTGGACTTCTTTTTACCTGCCTTGTCCGGGTTGTTGTTGGCAGTGCCAGTGTGTGCTGGGGGCGAGGTGGAGGAGGAGGAGGAGCAGCCCACCAACACCTCAAACACCTCGCCATTGGCACTGCTGGCCCTCCTCCCTCCATGGCGCGGAGAACGGCTCAAAAACTGAGGCAAATTCACTTTTTTCATCATCTTTCCTCGGGATGGCCCCTCGGCTTGGAATTACCGCGGGACACGGCCATTGGATGGCAGTGGTACGCGGAAATCGAGGAAAATAAGTGGAATCTCATCTGCACACCCACGCCCCCCCTGCCATCTTGTCGCCACTGGCAGCCTCAGCTCAGTCAGGCAGCCTCGCCTTGCCGAGACGCATTCCATTGCATTGACTGTCTCGCCCCACACGGGGTCATGTCAGGCCCTACCACCACCTCCCTCAAATGCAGGAAAATATCATATACAAAAGATAGTAGAAAAAGCTACAATATCGTTCCATAAAGGCTAATTTCACGATTTATTACACTAATTATGTACAAAACAAAACATGATTATTTCATGATACTCTCGTTTAATTACTGTTTTAGTGAAAAAAATAAATCTGTGGAACAAATTCGAACATTTATTACAATTTGATGACAATAATTCGGAAACTTTTTTTTTAATGCGAGCTATACCAAGCACACAGATAATTATATCAGGTAGGCAGTAGTGTTAGAAGTAATAGCAATGTGTCTTATATTTCCATATGCAAATCATCCAAACTATAGAGAAATATCACCTTGTAATCTGAACACAAGAATAACAATGTAAATATCAGGCAAGGTGCCGAAACGAAATAGACATCACTGGAGTATACTTGTTTGAAAGGAAAGTTGGGTGAAAAGAACAGCAAACAAATACTTTCAGTGGATAAGAGAGAAATCGAGGAAAAGAGAGAGAAGAAATCAGAAAACCCAGGCAGATGGAAGCTAAGAATAAGGGCTGTTACAAGGCTGCTGGACAAACATGTAGTGAGCGCAGAGTCAATAGGTAGCTTTAAAAAACTGTTAGATGAGAGCATGGATAGAGATGATAGGTGGGTTAGATAAATACTATTGATTAAAGAGGCTGCCTCGTATAGGTCATGGTGGCCTTCTGCAGTCTCCACCCTCTTATGTTCTTATGGACGTCTACCCTCCATGGTGACAAAGACTGAACTAAAGATTACAGAAATAGGTGTGGGCGGGCTGTCTATGAACTGCAAAACATCACCAGGTAAAAAATGGGTACCAGAAATGTTGAACTTAATTCAAAATCACTAATGCTAACAATTTTCTTTAAAGTATTTTAATCTTATATCATTTTCCCCTATCCTTCCCTCAATTCCCTTAATTTATAATCATCTATATAATTTTTGTCTTATTTTCTATTAATTTTCCTGCACTTTTTGGCCCATTATATTGTCTTAATTAAATATTATTCTCTCTCTCTCTCTCTCTCTCTCTCTCTCTCTCTCTCTCTCTCTCTCTCTCTCATTTTCCTTCACACAACTTATACCACACCACATCGCGGCATCCTTCGTGTCCTGACCTAAGCTAACCTAACCCGCCCCTGCCCCGCCCCACCAACACCCGCCCCGCACCGCCCACCCCGGCCTCCTCCACCCACCAGTCAGGTAGCGATTCTCACACACATATTTAGCGTAACCTATCGAGCATTCTAAGTGTTTATGGGTGTTTTCAGGACTACAGGAGCAGGAGGAGGTGGAGGAAGAGGAATTGTAGGGGAGAGGAGGGATATGAAGGGGAAGAAGAGGAGGAGGACTGACTCGGTAAACGTGTGAAAAAAAACATCTCCGGCCTCGGACAGGATTTCTTTCTGTTTTGTTCATGGATTTGGCATTGTTTTTGTATTTTATTTGTTGATGCCAAGGCGTGACATGTTTGAGGAGCCGAGAAAATCGAGTCTACTTGTGTTTTTGTTTACCGAAAGAATACCATTAAAAGTCATGCTATGAATATTAACTGTTGTTAATTACCACGCCTAGGATTGGTTTGGTGCTTGATATAACACTCAAACAATGTGGGAAACATGACACAAGCAAAGATATCCAATAACATCCACAATAGCCATTCGAAATTGCAAATTAAAGATTTTCATACTGCCAATTTGGAAAAACTACTTTCTCTATACAAAGAAAAACATGCATTTTCTTTCTCTCATTTTAAAGTACGTTTATATGGCATTCAAGAAAATGTAACCTGACCTGAGCCGGGAGTGTTTTCAATGTCGATATTTTGAAAGTAACGGCGGCCATCTTGTTTGTTTACCAACCCCGCGCTCTCTCAACTCTTGACCCAGTTAAGATTTTCTATTTTAAAAAATTGTTAGGCTATTTATCGGGTTGAAAAACGATGTGCATATTGGTGTGGGTGCTTTCTTTCTTGTGGCCATTTTCAAAATGAAGTGAAATACGTAAATATAGCCCCAGGCAGTCCTGCCCCTTGCCTCCCAACACTTCCTACACCCCAGTGCTGACCTACACCCCCTTGTGTGTCCTGACTCAGGGAGACGAGCAAAGCCACAATCAACCACAACAACAGAGGAATGACCTAAAAATGCAATAAATGAGGAAATAGTTGTGTTGGAGTTTGTGTCACGGGACACAGCGCCCACCAGGACCCAGGCACAGCCCCTCCATCCCCCAGCCTCGCCTCTCTCTATTAATTACTACTACCTTAAACATTTTCCAGGCATTTCCAGCCATTTTACACAAATATATCAGTAAAATGTACTGGTGGAGGGAACGAACGAGGAATGAAAGTGTGTGAGAACCATACCTTCCTCCCCCCACACAAATCTGACAACTAACTCTGCACAAGGGAACAATGCCCGCTGCCTTCTGTAGCCTGTTGCCTCACAGCGCCCCAGCAAGCCAGCAAGCCTGTCCCCACCGTGTCACCGGACACTGTTATTACTTGAAGAAGGCCTCCCACCTCTCTGTTTGGGCTTAATCTTTGATGGCCCTATATTTATAACCCTGCGTTAGGAATTTACACCTCTCACCGTGGCGTGGAGACGTGTAGGGTATTGGGCCCAGCCTTCCCCGGATCTGGGACCCCTGGAGGTGACTAAACCACCGTAATCTTTGAAGAGGGTGGTTAGTTAGTCTTCGAAATGGGAGTCGAGATGGTTCAACCACTCTCAGACGAAGCAAACACCCTATGACGAAGTGATACCAATTCATTTTATCAACTATTACGAATAATGCATATGCCATACTTTTTAATTTTTTTTTTTAGCATATTACAACACATGCGAAATATTGGCGTCTCTCTCTCTCTCTCTACGAGTAGGCTATGAACACACAATTTTCCAATAAATATCAGAACATGAATACTTGCTGTAGTGTTCTTTGGCTGGTTTACATCCACCACGCCACACGCAAGGGAGATAACACACCTAGACAGAAGCACAGACAAATTAAAACAAGAAGTGAACTGAACACCGCCTTGCTCAACTGTTCCCTCTGTAGTGGTCACTGATTCTGGCAAGGGGGAGATACAGACCTACTTGATTTCGTGTGTTTAATTAATTTGTTTAGTTATTCTTATTTACTAATTCAACAATCGTGCCCATCTTTTTCTAATTTACTAATTCAACAATCGTGTCCATTTTCTTTTTTCAGATTTACTAATTCATCAATCGTGTCAATGTTTGTCTATAGTGTATTTATTTTCGTATTAATTCACTGCCTTATTTATTTATCCTTGTTCTTCCACCATTTCAAGGATTTGAGAGAGAGAGAGAGAGAGAGAGAGAGAGAGAGAGAGAGAGAGAATTTCTCCTCCATTTCTTATTACCTTCTCAAGTTAACCTTACCCAACCATCAGCCTAAAAGGTTCCATTTGACAGACAATTACAGAGCATCATTGTTATATATTTGTGTAGAAATAACATTTGACATATCACTGACAATATTTATAAAAGCTAATTAAAAGTCTCACACCAACATCAGAAATGAACAATACTTTTTTTGCAGCACATTTGTCCATTCCACGTGCCTTGCTTTCACCCTCACTGGAAGAATTCTCAAACGCATCAGACTATAAAATAACTCATGAAAAAAAAAAAAAAAAAAAAAAAAGACTATGCATTTCACTCGGCCCAAAATAAACTTGGAATTGCATGGATTGTACAAAATTTGAACACCCACAGGAAAGAAACACTTTCTTCACCACTGGAACAATATGAAGGAGTCAATAGGTTTGAACACAAAAAATACATATTGAACACTTTGCAATGAAGGAATAAGAATTAACATTGTCTTGATTACTGTTGTTATATTATGACAATTCTTCTTGCATTTCCTCACAATATACACCTAAAATGAAGAAAAAAGGAAGAATTTCAATACTATTACACACACATCCATGTTTTCTTTGTGTGATACATATAAGTGACTCCTCCTTATGTCTTTTCTTGTCACCATCAGTAAATTGAATAAAACTGACCAGCACAAAATGATTCATCTTTCTTTGTGAAACAATTTAATCATGTCCTAATCTTCCTTTGTCATATTCTTAGATAAAAGATACTGTACATTCACATTTTCTTCAAGGAACATAAATGATAATTCAGTTTCTCAGTCATTATCATAAATAAAAAGTTAGGTTCAGACTTTCTTTATTGAACACAAATACAATAGCAACTCCTCATTTTCTTCTGCCACCATCATAAATAAAATACTAGTACATATTTTCTTTATGGAACACAAGTCATAAAATAACAACTCCTCATTTTCTTCCAGCACTGTTAAGCCGAGTGAGCCAAGGAAGAGACCACAACCGAGTCATGAAAAAGCACAGGGGAGATCAAGATGTTTGTGGCAGACCAGACACACACACACTCACACACATACACACAGGCTTATATCCCGAAACGCTTTGCTCTCTCACCACGACTATTTTCCAAGGCCACAGAGATAATTAGCGGGGTTTTCAAGAGTGTTTCTCCAGTTAATAATGTAGAAATCTTGTCACTCTGCCTCTAGAACCCTAAACATGTGTAAATGTAAATAAAGCCTTTTGAAATAGTGGAGGTGAAGCATAGAAGTGTTTGAGAATACAACCTACAGTCATACATTTTACATACCTGGTGAGTCTTTGGTAAAAATGTTAAGTACAAAAGGCATGAGAATCAAATACTGTTAATATCTATAATGCATGTTTGTGCTTCAAACAGCACACTTGTTTCTTAAAATGCTGAGGTATCACAATTTCTTTTTATATATAAACGCAAACTGATCTTTTATATTTGGTGGTATGCACATAAACAATACCAAATCTTACAATGGTATACCTTCATCTGGAATACATATAGCTTAGAATGAGCCACTTACTCCTTTCTTTTGTGCCACTACAGAGACCACATGGTGAGGACAGATACAAGACAGGGCCAGCACACACACAGGGTCACCACCAACCACTCAAGAAGACACACAAACTGGTTAGTCTACACAGGCAGGTCACGTGAAGGAAAAATTCTCAACTGACTGTCTTGGCTTCTCAAACATTTAGTACAATTTTTTTTTTGGCTTTTCTTTTGTATGTTGGAAAGAAATTGAAAAAAAATGCTTAAAGCTCTCTCACTTTCATTCTGAATTGACTGTCTTTTCTTCTTAAACTTCCAAGGTAGTTTTTACATATAAAGAAAGATAAAGAAAATGGAAGATACAGTAATAATTTTTAAGGATTATCTTATTTTCACTCAGTTATCTGTCTTTTTCTTTTTGACTACTTACTTTTATTGATAAAAAGAAAAAAAACATTAATGCTCAAATATCACATTTTCAAAACGTTTGTCTTAACACTAATTCAGTTATCTACGTTTGAGCATTTGATACATCGGTGTGCATGTATAGAGAGAGAGTAGGACTGAATGCATTGTGATGATGATGATAATAATAATAATAATAATAATGATAATAAAAACAAATCAAGACCAAGCATGATCCCACATTCATTAGTTGTTTGCAGAATAGTTGTTACAATAATGTACAAAGCAAACAAGTCAGTGTAGCCCCTGAATACAACTGTTGATTGCGTTCATTTGTATTTGTTTGTGAGAATAAAAACTAACAAAGCAAAAAATATATCTATAATTACATAATAACATGATGGACACGATTTCTGTCCTGTAATACTTTTTAGTTAAAGGCAAACCTAGTCTACAATCCATCTTTTATAATTAATAATCCTTTTATCACTTTTTACATTATATACACACTAGTATGTGGTGAGAAGAAACACATAAAATCTTTGATCATTAGCGTCACACACACATACACACACACATAAAAAATAAGGTATAAGTATGATAAAACACACACACACACACACACATGCACACAACTTTCCAAACATTCTTTAAGGAGAGGAAAAGGAGAGAGAGAAAGAAAAAAGAAGAAAAAAAAATCTCATCACTTAAACTAGTAATGTCCTTAACAGAAGGAGGAAGTACAAGACGACTAGCATAAACAAGATGGTGATTGTATCTGTCTTTTCCCCTCATTGTTACCTGTACATATTGATTACATCAGCATCTGCTGTTCCACACACCCTCAAGCAGAGCTACAGGCTCCTCCACTACCACCACCACCCCCACCACCATCACCACTACCATCACATACTCTCATCTCCTGGTAGTGGGGAAGGATCACTTCCTCTTTTTTTCCTGACTATTCATAATGATGGTGATGGTCACTAATTTCATTTACATTAGGTCTTTATGAAGTTATAAATATCAGTACAAATGCTTCTCTACTCCAGACTACTAAAGGTCTACCTATAAGTGCCTGCAGAAACTTTGAAGACATGCAAACTCTCCAAACTTAGATACCCATTTTTGCATCACACATTAAGAACAGTCAACAAATAGTTAGCACCAGAAGAGTTTTAAAAATTACCTTTGAAACTGTTGGTTAAAAATACATACAAAATTAAAAGTGCATCAACTAAGCATGCAGTAAACATATCATGAGGTTGAAGGCAGTGTTTTGATAGAATTTATGAATACTCTAAATTAAAAGCTATTTTCAAATAAAAAAAATCTATAAATATGAATCAAAACAACATAAGAAAAATGATAAAAAAGCACTTATTACCAACTTAACTAAAGTCATGTAGAGATTCTGTCATCATGGTTTACACTCATCCTTAAAAGCACTTGCTTTCTAATAAAAAATATTAACACAGAAATAATTAGAGCCAAATTATTGGCACAACACTTTTAACAGGGAACTTCAGCCACTGTCTTTGGAGGACAAGGCGGGCCCTGGCCTGTATGTTAAGCTCTTGAGCAAGTGAGTGAGCAAAAGTGAGGAGCCAAGCACTGCCAGCTTGCAGCAGCAGCAGCAGCAGTGGCAGCCCCAGGAGGTGGCCATGGGTCACCCTGCCAAACACTTGTAAACTCACTCTGACTCTTATTCTATGGGGAGACTATAGTGATGAACCTCTCAACAAACACCTATTATAGATTCTGGGTAACATGATTCAAATGAAAAGCTGACTTATTACAGAAAAATAAGCATATCATGTAGGATATCTAAAGAACATTTGCGCTCTGTATCTACTGATAAATATAATTTATACTCCTGGAGGTAATTACAGTCCAGTGCAGAGTATACTGAACATTATTATACATACGTAGCAAGGTAGATAAATGCAAAAACCTGTCAAATACTGCACTGAAACATTCCAAATGATTTTCAATATGTAGTATATGATTTTACCCTGACACTTGCCTTCCTTCCCTTCCCTGAAGAATTGAAAAATTTATTAAAATTTTCCTAAGAGCTAATCAGAAAATAAAATACAAAATATAACACAGCACAATTGTTATCAGATCACATTTCTTTTGCTTTGAGAGCCACTCAGCCACTCACTGCTCTACTGAGTGACAACCTCCTCGGTGAGTGTGGGTGTTGGCCGAGCCATGATGCTGGGGGGCCGGGAGCGGCGCAGCTCAGGAGGTGGAACCCCGTCCTGTGCCACTGGGATGGCCATCAAACCTGATGGAGGCCCACTGGTCACTGTGGTGCTTCCAATGGCATCCCTCAAGACTTCTGCATAATCTTTTATTAAGGTGGCAATCATGAAGGCCTGAAAATAATGAAAGGAAAAATTAACATACAATCCTTTTCACATTCTTTCTCTTACCACTCTGTACAAATGCCTTTGGTAATAAACTTAATTTAGTTATAGTCATAGGAATGTGCAACAGTCACATACAACAGTCAAATGCACACTTCACCATAAATACAATTACAGGTACTGAAGAAAGCAACACAAACACATGTATATAATTGTCCTCCTTCATCCTTGCTTCTAATATTCCTCCTCCATCCTTGCCCAACTGTCTTTACCTGAGTTGTGTTGAGGATGATCTTGCTCTGCTTGCGAGTGGAGCCGGTGATGATCATGAGGGAGGTGATGGAAGCAGAGTAGTTGAGGATGTAGTCGTACTCGTAGGTGCAGAGGACATTACGAGAGCGGTGTTCAAGGAGGTGGACTCCGTTCTCATCAATGGCCAGCCAAAGTACTTTGGGCCAGTTTGAGGTGAAAGATTGCTGCAAGATAATATAATTCCAGTTAGTGAAATGATAACTAACTCACATTATTACCATCACATGTATTTAGTTACGTTAAAATTGCCAGATCCAATTCTGTATACTAAAATGAGATAAATAGAGGAATGGAATCACTCATCACAGCAGCACTGCCAAAGGGAGTCTAAAACTTACAGTAACATCAAAGATTGTGGCACGGTGCAAGGGCCAGGACTTGATGAGGTTGAGGAAGGCCTGCTTAGCCTCCTGTGAGTCCATGTTGAAGAGACTCTGGTGGTGCATTGCCACAGCCTCGTGTGTCACGCTGCTCAGGAGCCGCGGTGAGAGGGTGTGAGCGATCACCTCTCCATAGTCCATGTTTGCCCCACTGTAGTTCCCAAGCTCTATCTGGGCTCTTAGTGCACAAAGCATCACCTGTATCATGAAAACAATATATGAGTTAGAGTCATCCTGGAGAGATGTACAATGCATGGATACAGTTCAGTGTGAAAAGTGTTAAATGCAGAAATCTAAATATTCCAACACATTTTAAAGAATAAAGGAATGGCTTTAAATTTCTAAAGATGTTGCATAGGTTACAATTATATTCCAAAATAATGTCTAATGTTTTTTTTTAAACTATGACAGAAAGGTTTTCTTTACATTCTACATAAACATTTCTTAGATGCTTCATGCTTATAGCAAGAACACAAATGAAGAGCATAAGGATCACTCACAGCCTCCACTTGTTTCACAGGGAACTTGTCTGCCCTGAGAGTGTACAGGACCTGGAAGTAAAGCAACTCCTTCTCCACATTGTCACTCAGGTCCATCCACGACTCCAGCAGCAAGTGTTTCTGGTGGGTGGAAAGACACATGGCACCATTATTCTTCCTGGTATATATATATATATATATATATATATATATATATATATATATATATATATATATATATATATATATATATAGATAGATAGATAGATAGATAGATAGATAGATAGATAAAAGATTAGTGCACCTTAATGACACACTGATTGTCAAGCACTTTCACTTTCCAATGGTAGGTAACTAATAATGCTGTTCATGGTCTATTGGTTTGCTCCTCAGTCTTCTTTGTTCCTCCTTCGTTTCTTCAGAGTAAGTTCAATACATAATTGACACACTAAAGTTACGCAGTGGTGAAAATACAGTAATATATTGGTATTTCTTGCCACACTGCTTACCTTAAAGAGGAAGATGTGATGGTGCTGGTGTAGGGAGGCTGCTGAGGACAGCCGGTAACGCTCCCATCGAGACATGACATCAGCTAACACTTCCTCCATTGGAATACATCTCTCAGTAGTTCCCAACATTTCATAGATGGCATATCCTGCAGCCAGAAACAACATGTGATAATCATTAACTTTATAGTAACAACAATATATGTTTTGTCTTATGAAGATGAAGTTCATTGCTTGAACTAAACAATATACATAAGAAAAGATATTCACATATTTGATTTCTGTAACAAACTGTAAGATACAATAACAATATAGAAAATAAAGTAGCTACTTGAAATGACACACACACATACAAAAAAATAAAAAATAAAAATCTACCAAGAAAATGAGTTTGTAAAGTCTATTTTAAAATAGACACCAACTGATAACCACATGCTCTCACTCTCAACAAATGTATGGTAATAAAATCTCTGTAGGACATCTTGTAGTCCCCAAGAGTAAACATTTCCACAAATGATGATACCTTTGGCAGTGTCCTTCAAGCCAATCTTGTGCCTGATGAGCTCCACGACGTCACCTGCTGTTGCCGAGGCATCAAACTCAAGGGAATGGAATTGTCCATCCATGAAGTGGAAACGTGCATAGATGGGCCGCCTGTTGATGGTGCACAGGATCTCCTGCTTGGAGGGAGTCCACTGCCGCCGTCGGTTGTTGAGCGCCTTCAGCAGACACTGACAACAAACAATAACACTTCACTACTCAGCACACCATCACGATAGCATAACATGCATCATAAATAATATATCCATACATAACATATGTACTAATCCAGGAAAAGAGAAGCCGTGTGTTACAATATTTCCTTAGTACACTTGCATCTGCCTCACCTTCTCCGCATAGCGAGCGTACTTTCCCTCCTCAGACACATAGTCAGTGGAGCACCGCTGAAGGTGAGCACGCAGGTACTTCCTTACATTTTTGTCCGTTGGGGGAATAACTGAGCAGAACAGAGTCAACAAGGACCAATGTCTTAAATTGACTCTTGAATTTGGATCTGCAAGAAAAGAACAAAAGTATGACAAGTTTTTCTTCTGATTTGGTTCGTCTCCATATTTTACATCCAAGGGCAAGAATGAAACCTTTTTACAAAGCTATAATTTTCCTGCACAGTATCTCATTCATGACTAGGCACACACACACACACACACACACACACACACACACACCTGGATGGTCAGTGGTCTGTTTGATGAGCTGGAGGTAGGTTTCATTGAGAAGAATGTCTCTCTTCATGCACTGCTCCACTATTCCTTGCACCATGTTCAGCTGCTGGTCGTCACTCGTTGCTGCCGTCTCAGCTGTGTGAAGGAATAAAAGTATCGTGAATGATCTTCAGCACAAACTGGAACTGAAGATACAGCAAAGGAAGAATCACAAGCAATTGCTGATAAAACAAGGGTTGTTGAGATAAAAACATGACAGTGGGCAATGACAGTGCTGAAAAACCAAAACCAAAAGAGGTAACAAAAGTAGAAATGAAGAATGAGACAGCCAATCAAAATCCACTCAGATCTTACCAATCACAACATAATTGGTAATGTAAATTAATTCCCAGTGGCACTCTCATGGCAAATTTATCCAGTCTTTTGATCATTTTCAGAGTACAACAAAATGAAAAGTCAACAAAACTTCACTGGAATACTTACACTTACCGTTGGGGTTGAGACCAGCGTAAGTCAATATGGCAAGAGATATCTGAAGTGCCTGCTGTTCTACCTCAGGTGATGGGATCTTGCTGATGGTCTGAGTGAGGGGAGTTTTGGAGAATGCCCAGAACATGTGGTGGAAGCCCTTGTATGTCTCAGAGTTTTCCCCATAATCCTGGCGGAGCTTGTCTAGTTTCTGCTTGTTTAATCTGACCAGAAACAATCAAAGTACAAATAAATTCAAGAAGGACAGACACAAGAAGTTGTCTCCCTGATTCTGGAACTAAGTTACAATGATGAATCACAATATTTATGTTGCAATGACTTTCCCCTACAAACTATAAATTAAAACTGAAAAATCATCAATTAAGTGTTTGCAAGATGAGATTTGCCCTCACTTCACTTTCATTCATGAAGCATGTGAACCATTCATTACCTTCTCAGTGTGCTGACAATAAAGTTCCCGCCTTGATCCACAGGTTTCTTGAGCATGTTGGAGTCAATGATCTGGCGGCGGCTGTGCACCAGGTGGTAGTAAAGCCTGGCACGGTCCTCACCCGTAATCTGCTTCACCTGCCACCAAAACATTATATCATGCCAACATCAATACTAACTATCTGGGATAGAGCAAATATGCAATGTTTCATACCTTGTTTAGTCCCATGAATGTCAAAAAACAAGACTTTTACTGTACATGACATCAATAACTCTGAATCTTTGATAAACAAGTAAGAACTTAGCCATTCCATCTCAATACTTTACTCATGAAAGTATGATTTGGAAAATGTTCAGTAGAAAAGTGAATTCTGTGTTGTGAAATACAAACCTTCTTGTTTGAGTCCATGTCTTTGATCCAAGATGCCAGTAAGGGAGAGTAACTGGCAATTAGGAAACCAATCTCTTGTTTCTCCTTTGTCTCAAACACAAAACATTTGTGAGCATCTGGTAACGTTCGTAGAAGGTTGATGGTGATGAAGTTGTCGCTGAAAAATATTTGCTCTTAGTCTCACATTCAAGATCATATCAAGTATTCTCACAGCACAACAAAACAAGAGGTAAGTAGTATTTCTATTAACACAAGAGGTTACTAAGTCTTACCTGGGATCTAGGAAGATAGATTCTATGTCACAATATCTGTACTCATATAAAATAAATTTGTCGTCAGGTTTGATCATAGCAATGCCATCACAGTTGACCCCCAGGATGAGCGTGTTGCCGTAGGACCAGTAGCCCCGGTAAGACACTTGGAACATGGTGGTGCCGTACAGCGGGAACTGCATCACACATGTCAGGTACCACACTTTTGCCACAATATCTGTCTTCCCTGTCCCATACTGCTTGTGGGCTTGAGCAAGGATTGGTACCTGACGGAACACAACAAAGAAATATTAACACACCTGTGCTATCAACATACGTACTCAGCACCAATGTGGCACAGTAATTCACATCTGACAAAGATCAAATATTACACTATGGAATAGTAACAGTTCTTTGGAATCATGATCATTTTCTAATCATATAAAAGTGACAACATTTTGTAAACAATTAGGAATTGGAAAAAAAAAAACTATATATATATGAACAAATGTACCAAAAGTTTTACATACTACTTGTAGAAGAGAAATCAAGTCTTTCCAGCACCCATGCATGGCAAAGGACAAACACTGAATAATACAAATTACATGACTCACCCACTCAGCTTGTTTTTTGGTTTGGGCAATGCGATTAGGGAGGTAGAGTTGCACATCAGCATAGAACTCTGTCTTGCCATCTTGTGGATCACCCAGAGCCACCTGTGCCTGCAAACCTGCCAGCTGCAGCGCCACCTTCTCGTTGATGGGGAAATCATCCGCCTGAAGGAGCAACGCAAATCATAACCAGTCACAAAGGAAAGTTCAAAAGTGTCATCCAAAGTTAGACGATGTCTTGAAACCTCCGTTTTGAAAGAATTCATGTTAAAGCAAGGAAAAAGAGCAGGGAGTGGTTCCAGAGTTCACCACAAAACAAATGAATGATTGAGAATACAGTGTGAAATATACATAAAGGCACAGTGTCACAAGGCCAATGATGAGGCCGCTTGTATTGGGCTGCTAAATAGTCCTTGATTGAAAGTACAATATATGTACTACAAAATACTTACCCGGACAACAGAGTAAACTGCTTGGGCATAGAGAAGGTTGACCTGAACTGGATCACTTGGGATTTCACGTGGGTTGCGGAACAGACGTTTACGGAACACAAATCTGTTCTCACCGGCACTGACAGTCTGTGTTGTGCGTTTGGTGCTGGAACTGTGTGTCCCTGAACCTGCCGCCTTCTGCTGCTTTCTGTACAGGAAAATATATTTCACATGAGTTTTGATTGTTAGGTATTGTACCAGAATGTCTGTGGTGAACCTTCTCTCACATAAATGTTATAAAGCTAACAACAAAGGTTTTCTAGTAATACTGTTACTATTACTTACATCTCCCAGGAGGATATGACATCATACAGATATTCATGACTCTTGACATGCTTGTCTCCTTCAGATCCAGACTCATATATGGCCCAGCCTTCTAACCCAGACAGGCCAAGGCGGTCAGCCAGCTTCTGCATGGCATCCCCTGCTGTGTCTCGAGGATGAACATCAATAGCCTTTGTCCGACCATCCAAGAAGAAGAACCTGCGAACAAATCAGAGTTCAGGAATGGAAACCAGACTGCTGCATTCCTGTGGAACTCTATCATACCTCTGCTGCAGGTATATCATGTCTGGATAATGATTAATTCATGAGGAAAATATCTTTCCAATAATGTCTGCATCTGTGTACAGGTAACTCACCTACACACAATAGTCCCCAGCTTCTTCATGGCAGCAATTTCCACAGAGGAGGGAGGAAGCTGTCTGCTGGAGACCTTGGTGTTTTTACAGTTCTCTAAACACCATTGAACATATTGCTTCAGCTTCCCCTCTAGACTTAAGTTCTTTTGCAGGAAGCTAACAAAGTACTGCAATAGTCAAAGTGTTAAATGTTAAATCAGAGATAAACTAATAAAATAAAAAAGAAAAAACATTACAAAAGACTATCTAAAAAAGGAAAAAAATATCAAATTTCAGACAGATTGGTGTAAGAATATTTGCAAATGGTGGATTAGGCCATTTTCTATAATTTATACACTATAATTTTGAGCACAGTTACTACTTACAAAGTTTTCTGTAATCCTTGCTCAGTAATAGTCAATAGTCAACTAACTTATAGCACTTACTTAATGTGTACTGTTTGTCCTTAATCCTGTTGCACTGTCCATCAATTACCATGTTTTATAGAAGTCTTACATCTTTCATCACTCACCTTGTGCAGGAGTTTGCTAGGCTGGAAGGCCACTACACAGAGGCACAGCATGAGCCACAGTCGCTCCAGAGACTCTGTGCTGGGGTTGTTGGTCACTTGTCTCATGCACTGCACAAAGATTTCATTCCTCAGCTCCTCTCGCTCCAGCCCATGACCGATGATGGTCTGGATGGTGACTATTTCCTGTTCAGGCTTCAACTCTCCTCGGCAGTACTTGCACAAATCCTGCAAGAAAAAGGCAAGTTAATTAGGGAGTGGACACCCTTGACAAAACACTGTGCAAATGTTAATGCCACTGTTATGCATATTATACCTACTTGCATTCAGGTCAGAACAAGTCATGACTCACCCTAAAGATGGTGCAGGCAAGAGTGATGTTTTCAGGGTCATACAGGTGGACATGGGAGGTGGGGATGATGGAGGCACGGGAGTAGGTAATTAACTCATACTTAGGTAGATATTCTGCAGTGGATCGCTTGCGGGTTAGAGTTGACATCAAGGTTCCTGTGAAGGACAAAGTTAGGGCGATTAAGTCACATGTTCCTATATGCTTTGTGCACTGCTCAGACAAACATTAAATGCAATGAATGTCAGTACCATGAAAGATGCTGATTGCGTATATAAGAATATACAGAAAACAAGGCAAAGGAACACTCACCTTCAGGAGATCTTTCATGGTTGTTGAAGAATTTCTCAGCAAACTCAATCATGTCAAAGTGGTTTTGATTTTCATTTTCCTTGTTCTCTCCAAGCTCCTCCAGTTCATGCAGCTTCCGCTCCACTCGCTGCTTCCTGCGCTCCACTCGCTCTGGATCTTCCACCACACCATTGTTGCGGCTGTTTGCTCGAGGCTGCCACAAAAATTACACTTGATTAACATGAACCCTCAACTTTCAACAGATATCATAGAAAAGTTTTGATGCATCATTGTATTTCCATCAAATTTTAGCAGTAATTTTTTTCCTTGTGTGTGTGTGTGTGTGTGTGTGTGTGTGTGTGTGTGTGTGTCAGACTTACCGCAGGACTCCTAGTGGTGGGTCTTGTGGCACATGGGCTGTGTGCCGAGGGTGAGCGTGAGGTGCGCCGTTGTCCAGATGGTTTGCGCCGCCGCTGCTCCCCGGAGGCATCCCAGTGAGGAGGTGGGGCAGCCTCTCGAGGTCGACGAAGTTCAACAGCCTCTTCTGGCGGTGCTGGAGGAGGACCTGAAGGAAATATTTCAGTATGATTGAAATAGTAAGCATTTTCCTATTTGCTGAACTTTAAACACAGACAAGTAAAATGTATAAAGAAAAAGATATGCACCAAATATTTCAGACATCACACATAAAACACAATGTCATTCTAAATAACAGTACCATTTCCTGCCTGGGACTCACCAGCGGGGGGTGGGCCAGACACATAGTTGGGTTCCCGTCGAGTCTGTGCCCCTGACAAGCCCACTGGGATGGTTTCATAGATGGGCTCCTTCGGTTTCTCTTCATGGAATCCATTGACCTGAAGCATTAAGTTACAAAATCATAGATATAGATATAGTAGTAGTAGTAGTAAAAGTAGTAGTAGTAGTAGTAGTAGTAGCAGTAGAATTCTAACATATTCTTTTGTTTCTCACTTCTGATGAGTAAGCAAGGCAACTGAAATCATTTCATTTTGTAACACAATGCTACTACTACAAGGAAATGAAGGGTTTCTTCCTCCACACTGAGTACCTGAGGTGGAGGAGGAGGAGGCAGAGTTTCTCCATTCTCCTGAGGTGGTTGAGTGGGTGCACTTTCTCCCCCAGGCAGGGCTGGAGGGTGTAGCACAACAGCTGGGGGTGGAGGGAGTGGTTGCTCTCCTGGAGGAGGAGGCAACTGGGAAAGGTCCAAAATATCTGAGCCAGGTGGGGGAGGCAGGCTGCTTTCCCTTTTGTCATCCCGATCACGGTGGTTCAGTGCTTCAATCTGAAGGGGAAAGTGTTTCATTACCAACAATTCTTACTTGAAGCAAAGGACAAAAATCCAAAAGAAGAAATCTTTCCATTAAAAGAATTTAAGTCATAAGACAGAACTTTACCAGACTGACCTCCACATCAAAAGTGACTGTCAAATCATCCATTTGGCGATGGATCTCATCCAGCACATGTCTTTCGGATTCCATGTTGGAGAGGAATGAGAAAAGGTTGTCCAGATCCACACCTTCCCCTGAGCCCTGCGAGGCGTCGTCTGGGTTGGTGGTCATGGACGCCGCCAGGTGGGGGTTGACGGTGTCTGCGATGTTGGACAAGGTTGCCAGTTCCTCTTCTACTTTTCTGAAGCAGCAAAGGAATATAATGTAAGTCAAACACGTATCAAGTAAGCTAGTACAATGCATGCACACTCTACACATATTAGAATATAATTACTAAATGCTTTTCAAAATAATGATTTAAAAATGGACTTCTCTATACATCACTGGCCAGTAATATCTGGAATAAATATTGAATGAAGTCAAAGATATCTACTTAAGTATAACCTGTGCATTTGTTTACAATATCAACCATGAAATCAACCTACAGAACACGTGTTAGTGAGATTATAATGGATGTTATACCTCATGCTTCCCATCATATTAGTGAGAAGAGGAACACATCAGTACCACACCATTAGTGCCTCTGGAAGTTAATGGTAATAAAGCTCACCAAAGATCACCTTACTCAGCATGAATTCCCCAAGTGAGAGTGAGCCACAAGACAAAAGCTCAGAGGAGAGAGACAGACCGTCACCACTCACCTGCCGACATTTAACATAAGGCAGAAGTGTTACCCAAAGAACAGAGCCACCAAGATAATGCCGAGAGTAAGAGACAAGGGAAGTGTGAGACAAGAAGTATGACAAACTGTTGGTGTACTTACCCTTCCCCCACTGCTGCTAGACCATCATACTGTTGGCTTGAAAGGGAAGCACAAAGCAGATCAAGCAAAACAGTACCAAGCAATCTCATGTAAGTCTTGTTTGAGAAAGAAATCTAGAATGTAGTAATATTTCCAATGCATAATAAATTGAACTGAATGATAAGAATAGCTCGCTGTACCAAAAGTTACTGTGACTAAATTAATAAGTACATATGTCACTTAATCTTAAGACCAAGCAATGAAATGATGTGATTGTAGTCAGATTCTCCTCAAGCAGAAAAAATCAAGGGCAGTTAAAATATTGAGAGAAGTAGGCAGCAAGCAGGTAGAGGTATTAATAGTAATAGAAGCAAGCCCAGGAGCCCTGCCATCTTTAGAACTGCCAGTAATCCCACAGACTCATCAGGCTTGTTGTTAGCACCTGAATATCTATCTAAAGTCCCTCCCCAGCTCAGTTCATGCTGGTAGCCGAGATGAAGAAACAGTGGAGCAACACATGCATCGCAGCTGAGAAAACATGTCACTTTATACAAGCTGAGTCACTGTTTTTCCTTGTCCAGCATGTTTAATATATCAATAAGACATACACAGCCATTCAGTGACTTGGGAATACTAAACCGCTGGTGTATGAGGCAGTGACAAGTGTTAGGCTCCAATTGGCAAAATATAAGAGGTGGAATTCTTTAGATGGATAGCACCAAGATGGACTTCATATCTTATAAAGTCTATAGTTAACATCTGCCATGCATAAACTTCCCTGATTCTACATTTTCTCCTGAATCAACTAAAACATATGACTTCCATTTATTTCAGTCTTCCCCAACCTTGGGGAAATTTAACCAACACATGTTTCATAAATGTGCCCTTAAATTCTGAAGTTCTTTTGACTAGTCTTGTTTGGAATCACCACACTGTATCACCATCTCCACCTTCCTCTATTCTGTCTACCTCCTATCATACAGTTCTATCTTCATGTGTTCATTCAACTCTTTAATGCTCAATAATTTCTTCCAACCAATTCTTGAAGCAAGATTAGGTTATACATACATATATTAATATGCACTTCATTCTTCAACTATGATTGGGTTCCATGTTAATAATCCTGTACATAAGATACTAAAATTAAGTAGTCTGGCCAGACCATTCAAGCAATGTGAAGCTGAAAGCCATAGAGAGGAATGTCCTGAAACCTCTCAGTTTTGCCAAAGTATTCAGAGTTATATTTTAGGAGCAGGAAATAAATTTGATGATGATAATGTTGATGATAATACAATTGAGACATGAACTCAATTTGCCACAAGTGTAAAACCAAATTCACCTCTGAGATCACACTACATCAAACTCTTATGTCTGTTGCCTATTTAGCACCAAAGCAACATTGTAACCTTTGTCACTGTAATGTTCCTGTCTAATAAACTGTACATACACATAAACAGAGATACAAATAATGCAAGCATACCTCTGTGCCTCCTCTAGCTCCTGCTTCTTGGCTTCATCCTCTTCTGCCATCTTCTGTGTCTCCTCTTCCCTCTGTCTCCTCTCTTCCTCCAAACGTTCCCTCCTCCTCTGCTCTTCCTCAATACGCTTCATCTCCCGTAATGCATTGGCAACCTGTTTACCACGACAAAGGAGAGAAAAATTTCAATTCCCTGCTTAGAAATTTTTGTAAGATGTCTTTAGAATCTCTTCACACAAGTTAACGGCAGACATCCGAGTCAAAGAAACCTATAGTGGGTGATAAAAGTGTCTCTCTCTTTACCTCTCTAGCAAACATCCCTCGCACATTGGACTGGATGATGATGATGGCTCTTCTCTTTCTGATAAACTGCAAGCGGAGTTTCCAGCCCCGGTAGTAGTTCTGTACCGTCAGGCACGCTGCATGTATCCTCTGGTACTCTGCAGGAACAAGCCACTAGTCAGTTCTCCAATGCATGTAACAGAATACGTAGCCACCTCTTAATTCTTCTATTTCTAAAAACAAGCCACATGTCACTTGGAAATGGATAGTGGTTGGTGTGGTGGAATAAGGAGAGAGAGAGAGAGAGAGAGAGAGAGAGAGAGAGAGAGAGAGAGAGAGAGAGAGAGAGAGAGCAGCCATACCTTTCCTGTGTCTGTGCATACGATACAGTGCCTGGATCTTTATTGCTGCGGCAACAATGGTGGTCTGCCGACGGTCCTCCAGCGGCTCATAAACCTTCTGTCGGATGAACACTTTGGACTTGCCAACCTGCCACTCCTTTGGCGGCAGCGAGAGGGACTTCATGATGTCACTGAGGAACAACAAATAGTATTACTACAAATGTTATATTTGATTTATTGTGATCATAATAAGTAACCTTCATTCATGTTCCTTCATACACTGAATAAAAAGAATTCATATCACAAAGGCATATTGAAAGAAAAGTATGACTGATGGCTGTTATCTCTATCTGAAGGGCTGGTATGCTGTTGTTACTGAATATGTTTAATGAATTCAGCATTGCTTAAACTATGCAGGTGACACAATCTCAGAAACTCACCAAACATGTTGCTTTGGGTCTGGGTATCTCTTCCTCTTGTTCAGACAGAAGTACCTGGTGATAAAGTCATCAAAAGTCATGTGAATGGGGAATCCCTCCTTACGGATCCTGATGATGTCGTTCATACCCAGATAACGCAGCTGGTCCAACACCATTGACTCGTCGTAGGAGTTTGCCGCCTTGTTCTTGTTTGGCTTGATGCACCGCACATACCTGGCCAGGGAAAGTGAGGAGGTTAGAGGAATGAGTACTATTATTATGTCAGGTGGTAATTGTCACATTAAAAAAGGTAACTGCTGGTGTCTGATGTGCTACTTGATCCCCAAACAGCACCTGCCTTTCTGACAAGTTCCTCCCCCATGCTCTAATATAGTAGACAGGAAGAAACAAATAAAGGGATAGCAAGAAAGATACAAACCAAGGATTAGTTGCTTGAAGAACATCCACAAGTGCCTGCAGTTGGTTGCGGAAGGCGTCAGACACTGTGGGCTTGCCTTTGGAGGTTCCCCGAGAGATGGTGCTCTGTATGGTGCCCATCCTGGCTATGGTGCAGCCCAGCAAGTCCTGACAACATACAAAATTTTGTAGAACTGAAATATCTACAAAAAACACAGTGATTTGTGAATGTTTGATGTAACACTGCTCAGTCACAAACTACATAACTGACAACAAAGCATAACTCATAACTCACCTGAAACCTTGTTAGGTCAGCAATAAACTTGTTCTCTGACTTGCTCATGAGGTCAAAGAAGACATCCTGCTGAGTGTCTCTGTTCTTATCCACAAAGCCCTGCACAGTGTAGATCACCTTGCCTGGGAAGAGTGACAGGTGAGAGACGCTCAGGCCTTGCTATAACTCTAACTGTTATAGCTGCACCTCAAACTTAAAGAATTGAGGAGATAATTCCAAGACACTACTGACAGCAAAGTGTGTGACATGCTTAGATACAGTTATGACAAATGAGAGCCTGATTAGCACACTGCAGTACACAATGATGAAGTGTGGTTCATAGTAGTGTCAAGTGTTAACAAAGCGAGGGAGCCAGGGGAGGCCCAGACACACACCTGCATAGTGGTTGACACCAAACTCCACCTCCCATCGTCTTCTGTCATCACCTTTGATATAGTTAGGGTGACTTTCAAACTCCTGGTGCACCTTGGTCAAATAAGTCTTGTCTGCACCCTACAATGATATAATGTTTTCCTTTAATCAACAAATAAAAGTATGTAAAAGAGATAAATCCATGTTAAAAAATACACTACCAAAAAAGGCAATAGAATTAAAAAAACATTTCATTCATAGAATGAATTTACAACATACAAACACTCCATCAACACTATTTGTTTTATTTATTATATATAAGGAGGAGCACACACTAGATGCACTGCTTGCCCAATATTTACATCCTATGTGATGTGTCCTGCTTCCCTGTTTGTATGTGCAACATGCAGCTTGTGTCCTCAGGCTGGACCTTTCTTTCAGTCAGTGACACATGCTTGTACCAAAAACAAAAAAATTTTGTGTACTTACAAAATAATAAATCCATTCTAGTAAAACTATATTGACATGTCACTGCTTGAACCCAAGACAAGGGTGCTGCTACGGTGTTATAGTGACCTTCAGCAGACTGCCTCTCCTATTGCTTATAATAATAACATTACTGGTTATAATAAGAGGAGACAGCAGCTCTCCCTGCCTTGCTCCAGGAGTCTCACCTTGGGCATGCGGCACTCCTCTGACAACAGCTTCAGCAGACACCTGGGGGGCTTCTCCAACAATTCAAGGCACTCAGTGTTATCCGTGAAGGTGATGTGGGAAAACTTGATCTCCTCTTGCCGATACTGAACCATGAAATAGTTTCATTTTATACATAACAAAAATTCCATAACAATGAGAGGTTTTGTATGAATCAATTTCATGATTAAATCCCATTTTCATAAAAGACATTCACTTTTAGGGATTATCTACATTTATCAAGAAGTTCAAATGTCAAATACTTGTTTAATAAGTATGAAGAGTAGCTTTCATAACATTAAACAGAAATAAATATCACAGACACTAATGGAATACAAAACTTACGATTTCCTGTTCCAGAGCAAACACATAGTGGTTGAAAAACTTGTGTAACTTTTCATTGGTGTAATTGATGCAGAGTTGCTCAAAAGAGTTGACAGCAAAGTTCTCAAAACCAAAGATGTCCAGAACACCAAGGAATCTAGAATGAAAAAACAATATTTAACCAAGCATATATAGGATATATATATAGGATACAAATCAAAGGCACCATAGAAACATGACCATCAGATAAAGACTAGCAACACCTGACCCTCACTGGTCTGTCACATGTTGGCTCACACACCTGGTTTGGTCCTGGCCTGGGTTGGTACACTTATTGATGTGATCCACCAGCCAGGCAAAGGTGCGGGAGTACAGCGTCTTGGCCATGGCATGTCTGTTCTCCTTGGCCTCAGCATGCTTGAGGGGAATGAGAGTGATGTTTCCCCGGATGTTGATTTGTCGCTGCAGCAGACACCCGAGTAACTGTTCGTCAGAGAGGCCCAGTAATGTGGACAGGGTCTTCAGCACTTCCTTGTCCTTATCCGTCAATTCACAGTTTTCCCCATCGATGTCTGCAAACTAAAGGAGACATTTGCAGCTTCTGAAATCTGTCTGGTAAACTTTGAACTCCGTGTCCGCTTCTGTATTTCCAACTTCACATGATTTGATTTCATTTAAGAGAAGCGTTTCAAGACATTTATCCATTTATTTTGGCTAACTCTTTCAGATCTACACGGGGATTGGCAACTAAGTGGGACTTTTATTTATGTTTTACTCTTTATGTTGCCCTTTGACAGCTTTCCCCTCTTACATTAAAAATCCATGTGTACAGATATGTACTCATATTACATCTCTCATTCATGCTTTATTTGATCTCATCCTTTTATCTCGTAATTCTCTGAGATGACTTACTTTCACAGCTCACTTTCTCCATCATAGACCACTTTTTCATTTCCTCCTTGCCTCCGTATCAGTTCATTTATCACAAGTACCAATCTACCAGTACTTCTTCACCTCCATCCTTCAACATTCTAGCAGTTATTCCCTTCATCTTTACTGATTTCCCACACTCTATACTAATCACTCTTCTACCTCCTAATATTTTTTTGGCATCAACAATACTGGATGACGGGTTAGACTCACCTCCAGGTTTCCGAGCCAAAGGATGGCGGCCAGGGTACCATAGATCCCATCACATATTTCCTGAGGCACATGGAGAACGTTGAAAGCGAGGCGCAGGCTGTCAAACCGGCGGGCGTCATCGATGCCGTCAATAAGAATGCAGCCAGACTGGTTCAGGTAGGTGTAGGTGTTGGCAGGCTTGAGGTGGAACTGTTCTGCCAACTCCTTATTGTTCTGTAAGGGATCAACAGTGAGATGGTGAGGCGTTAACTGTATCTGACTGGTGAACACAATATTATGTTAGCTATTGGAGTATCCTTATATAATTCTAATAAACATGAGTAGAAACAGTAGTAATGATGGTGATAGTAGTATAAATAGTAGTCACCAAACTATTTTCTGCACTTCAACTGTTCAATTAAGCACATGCACTGAAAAAAGACATTTTCATAAGCTTTCGTCATCATCTTTATCACCACCATCAATAACATCACCACCAGCACCACCACTATCACCCCATACCATAGCCACTTTTAATAGCAACATGGAAACACAATTAACCAGAGAGCGGCCAAAGCAATACCACTACAATTAACTTTGATAAATTTCCACATCAGTCTCATTACTTCTCATTGTTCTCTGCTTTGTTCTGATAGGATGAAGGATCTCTGTACTTGATGAGTCCTTCCATACCTTCCCCATCCATTTCATTCCTACTTACAAGAAGTCCATCCTCTATTCATCCTAATACTCTTACGTACCTCTCCCTTCTCTTTCTTTCATAACTTCCTTCAAACTTTTTTTCACCCAGAAATTCTAACTCCACTTCCTACCAAACTCTTCAACTATTCTTTCTCATTTTCTCTTATTAGCTCCTTAACTTTCCTATTGCAAGACCTGTACTCAAGTTTTTCCTCCTCTCTTGAATTTCTTCTGGTATGTTTCATTTTTATTTGCTAATATTTTTTTCATATGCTTTCCTATTGTATTTTACAGCTTTAAACTCGACTATTCACAATGTGCTTCATTCTTTCCTACTCCTAATAGTCTATGTCCTGACACATTTCCTGCTCCTTTAGTCACTATACATTTCAACATATCAAGCACTTCCTTTACACTTGATACCTCCACAAAAAAGGGACTGGTAACTTAGTGGGCTTTTAATTTTCATTGTTTTTGTTGCCCTTGGCCAGCTTCCCCCCTCTTATGTATAAAACAAAAAAAAATTACCCTTATGTCTGTTTTTCCTCACATTCCTCTCTACACTCCTTCCTGTCCATTCTTTCATTAGTCAACACTGAATGCACCTTCTACATATCATGTGTATTTTCATGCCTAAATCACATATATACTAATAGCAAAGGCAGAAGTAGCTTGCTTTACTTTTTAAAAAATCACCATTAATGGTGTAATAAAGATGAGATTTCAGAATTTAAGTGTAATAGCTTCCATCAGAATTAATAGGTGTGTGTGTGTGTGTGTGTGTGTGTGTGTGTGTGTGTGTGTGTGTGGGCAAAGCAGTTAAGTTAATGTGCCAACATCTGTTTCAGCTTTATGAGTATGTAGGCATGTATGCATGGCAGTCACCGCTTTTATTGTGTCCAGAGTCCACTCACCCATCTCAGTCCACTCAACCTTCACTCCTCCTGCACCTTTGCTGTCACTGGCACTCTTCCCACTATTGTCTACAGGCATCCCATCACCTCACCCATATTTCTCTCATTATTCCCACATTTCAACCACTGCATAATCTTATTTCTATGAGTTTCCTCCCCTCAGCCATTCCATCCCTCTATTTCCCTTACTGTTTCCTCCCTTCATCCATCCCACAGCCCTTTTTCTCTCTATTTCCTCACCTCACCCATCCCAAATTTCTATTTCCCTTAATGTTCTCCTCTTGTTATCCATGCCATACCCCTTATTTACCTCAATTTTCTCCCCTTTCTCATCCCATGTCATCTATTTCTCTCAGTTTCCTCCCCTCACCCATCACATGCCATACCCAGCACATCCACCTCTTCCTGTACCTGAGCAGCAGCCACCAGTTGATAGAAGACATGGTAGTTCCTCTCCTCGGGGCCCTGGAAGGTGATGCGTGACTGTTCCAGGAGGTAGTCTTGCATCACACAGCCCTTGATGTGCCATGAAGGGTCAAAGCAAACCTGCATGAACTTCCCAAAACGACTCGAGTTGTCGTTGCGGACTGTCTTGGCATTTCCTGGGATAATTAGTACGTAGAGTTAGGAATGTGGTTGTGAATGAATGTACAAGTTGATGGAAATGTGTTACTATGTAGTATATGTAAGTGAAAATGCTTACGAATAAATAAAGACCCTTTGCCTGTAAGATGTGAAATATGGATACATAATAAGAGGTACATGAATAAATAGGTTATCTTAACTATAAAATAATAATGAGCAAGGAAAATAGAGACTAAAACTTAAATAAATCAAATATATATATGCATTACATGACATTTTCTTTATTAGCAGCAGTAGAGTCATTCATTTAGTTAATACTGTAGGTTTCTCTCTCATAAATATTCGGTTTTAGAATTTATTTGCATTTACTGGATACCATTTTTAGTCTTATCCTTGTAATTAGACATAACTATAGTACATATTAAGTTGGGTTAGCTGATTACATCATTTCAACGTAATTTGACTTGATGTTTAAGGAAAGCAGGAAGGTTCTTTCTCTTTTTACTGTGTGTGTGTTTAATAAGGGACTTTATTTCTGGTGAGTTTGTGGCTGAGTGATCTGTCTTAATGAGGTGTTTGAAGTTAATAATGAGGGGATAAATATGCCCGTCCGCCTTTGATGAAGAGAGAGAGAGAGAGAGAGAGAGAGAGAGAGAGAGAGAGAGAGAGAGAGAGAGAGAGCGTGTTTAAGTTACATAAGTCAATGAATGAATGAATGAATGAATGAATGAATGAATAGTAGTATATTAAAATAGATACAAAATAAAAGAAAACCACACACACACACACACACACACACACACACACACACACACACACACACACACAGGAAGTCACATTGAGTAACATCATATCACTAGGAAATATTAGGTTACTCATTCGTATCGCTATCTGTCCACCATACTAATGCAAGAGTCACCCAACATCTCAATTCTTTCACCACTCACTAGTAAACAGCTAAAAACTAAACTTCTAAAGCGAAATAGATTAGAAGAAGAAGAATAAGCGTTAAGACACCACCGGAACTTAAACTATCTAATCTTTTTCTGACTTTTTGACCTTTTTGGAAGCTGGTTTTTTATTCATCATTGTTACTGCAGTCTTAGATAATGTATAATGATAACACCAACACTATTACTACTGCTATTAAACACACACATACACACACACACACACACTCTCTCTCTCTCTCTCTCTCTCTCTCTCTCTCTCTCTCTCTCTCACCGAAGGCTTCAAGGATAGTGTTGGCCTCAATGATCTGCTGCTCGACCCAGGTGGACACGCCAGTAGTCACGGAGCACAGGTACTGAAGGATAAATTTGGTGGTCTCTGTCTTGCCAGCGCCAGACTCCCCCGAGATGACACACGACTGGTTCTTGTCCAAACGTTGTAGCGCCACGAACGAAGACTCCGAGATCGCGAAGACGTGCGGTTCCTCCTCCAGCAGCTTCTTGCCCTGGTACCTCATGATGGCCTCCTGCAGTGTGGCGTGGGGATACAGTTTAGCTTTGTGGTGTATGATTGGGTAGTCTTTGAAGGTTAATAATTGGGGTTTGTACTGAGATTTGGTTTTTATTGTGTATTTAGTGTGTTTTTCTTTGGATGATATTGTTTTATGGGGTTGAGAGAGAGAGAGAGAGAGAGAGAGAGAGAGAGAGAGAGAGAGAGAGAGAGAGAGAGAGAGAGAGAGAGAGAGAGAGAGAGAGAGAGAGAACATAAAAAATACATCCTTTACTCCCAAAAGCACGCAAAGAAGGCACAAATAAGTAAGAGAAAGAAAGGGTAGCGTGCATCATTTACCAATCACCCGAGGAAGGGAAGAAAGAAAACAGGAAGCAAAGTTGCAAACCTTTAGGGAAGAGCGGGAGAGGAAAGTTAAATTAAGGAGTTGGAAATGAGGACAGGAAAGCAAAAAATAGAGAGTGTGAAAGGTTCCTGAGAAAAATAGAGCGCTTGAATAATGAGAATGACACCCAGTTACGTATCGAGAGAGAGAGGGAGAGAGAGAGAGAGAGAGAGAGAGAGAGAGAGAGAGAGAGAGAGAGAGAGAGAGAGAGAGAGAGAGAGAATGTGAAATGATACACTACACAAAGAAAGAATAAATATTTACTTAAGTTTATAAAGATGAGTAAGAACACACTATAAGATGAGGAAAAAAAGAAAGAACATATCCCAAAGGATAATAATTAAAAGATGAGGAGAAAAATAATAAAATAAATAAAAGAAAGAGAAGAATCATAACATACAAAAGAGAAAACATGAAAAAAAAAATCAGATAAGTAAATAGAATGAATGACATACAACTAAGAAAACACTTCAGATAGAAAACGAAAAAAAAAGATAGAAAACGAAAAAAAAAGAAAACGAAAAATAAAAAGACTTACAAAATTCCTTTAAAACTAGACACGAAGGAAAGAAAATGAAAAAAAAAACTACTACAAGAAAACTACGACAAGATACTAGAATATTACAACACCAAATCAATAAGCAGAGCGGTGTGAAGGAAGGAAGGGAAGGGAGTGGTGATGGTGATGGTGGTGGTGGTGGTGATGGCGTGGTGTGGCGCCTGAGTGTAGTAAAGAATATAAAGACAATTATTAAAGAGATGTGGCGCTTAGAGAGAGAGAGAGAGAGAGAGAGAGAGAGAGAGAGAGAGAGAGAGAGAGAGAGAGAGAGAGAGAGAGAGAGAGAGAGAGGATGAAAC
>JAHFWG010002545.1:0-12500 GCA_020233015.1 Callinectes sapidus | reverse complement strand
TCTTTAAGTATATATACAGATCTCCAAAAAGCAATTGACACTGTTCGACATGATACTTTTTTTTCAAATTACGGCATGAGAGGAATCATCCACAACTGGTTCCACGACTATCTAACAAACAGGACTCAATCCACAAATTATTAAATCCCTGTCCTTCAACTCGTTTTACTAAATATGGAATACTTCAGGGCAGTGTTCTGGGACGGTATTTATAGAAATGTACTTAGCACTTATCAAAATATATACTTCAACACATCATATTCCTCAAGATTGACTTAACAGGTTTCAAGATTTGTACTTAGGACCTCCTTAGTCAATCTTCGCTGGGACGTATGAGAACGCATGATGGCAAAACATCAAATAACCGTAGAATAATTTTTCCTACTTGAATATACCATAGAAATATTATATAAATGTAAATTATGGCATAACTATGAATATCTGTATTTTCTACATGGTTATAATGAGTAGAAACAACGTTTGAGGCAAGTACATGGACGAAAGTCAGATCTCCCGCGAAATTTGAGTCAAGTCAAACAGTACCACGTAGAGTCGCTCACCATAAAGACCGCCGTTACCACCAAGGATTCTTACTTATAATATCCTTGGCTACCACTACACCCAAGAGAAGCGAAAATTGGACCAAAGACGCGGTGTTTGTGCTGGCAAGGCTTGTAACAGAGAAAAAGGAAGGCCTCAAAGGCAGCTTTGCCCAGAATATGCAGGCAGCTGACAAACAGCACAGATGGAATGGGTAAGTAAAATCATTCCTACTAAAGTTATGTTGAATCTTACTCATACTTTTATAGCCTATATTTGCTCATACAAACATCATTATTAAAGCTGAGTAAGTCTTGCGTTTCATATATGGATAACCACCTATGAAATTTAGATTATTTTTGTTAGTGTTTGTAAATTCACCTAAATCAATCTTACAAAGTTTTTGTTGACCTATTTTTATTGCCTTTAGTTGCTTAGCGTTTTTAAAGCTGAGTAAGTCTAATATCCTGTCAACTATTTCCTCCTTACACATCATGACACAAAAGTTATTTAGACTACATTACCAAAAACAAGCTGCACTTACTGATACAAGAATGATTTTCTCCATGTTGCTGACTTCCATCCAGCCAACACCCTCAGCCCTCTTGGCTTCTCCGTATCTCCTCTCATTTCGTCTCCACAAATCTCACACTTAGTCTCTAGTTACATCTTATTTTATATTTAAGTTGGTACACATTTCCATCAGAAAACTATTCTTATTCCTAAGGTCGAACTTCCATACTTTTCACATACCCCACAAACAGTAATTACACCTCATATAAGACACGCCTCTAGGCGTGGCCAACATGTCATACCCAGCCTGGGTATCATGGCACTAGTCAATATTTAAAAGTAGACACACCCTGTTGCTGTGAGGTTGTGACATTATGGACAAAGGAAATATGCCGCTTCATGTTTAGGACCTGTGCCATGCAAAAGGGCAGGATAATGCCTTGAGCCCACCTTCCATTCTCATGTCTCTGACACGTGTGAAGACTTTTTTGTCACCTTTGGGAAACTTACTGGAACCTCTCCATTTTTTTTCTTTTTTTAATTGGCAGGCACCTCTGTTTTCCATTTCCTCTTTAAGACGAAACAGTTGGTTCTCCAAGGATTTAATCCTTTGTGAAGAATATGTATCGACATCAGATGGTATTGCAGTCTTCTGAGATAGATAAATTTTCTTTTGAACTGCCTTTTTATCCCACATGCTGATTGGAATGCATATGCTAGAACTTTGACACATTGCTTTTTTTTTTAATTCAGCATAGTCACCATCACTTTCCATATACTCAGCTGTATTTTCATCGATATCCTCTTCCATTTCATAATTGGTCGTCTCCTCTTCCGGCTCTCTTTTTTTTTTTTTTTTTTTTTCCTTCTCACAATCACTACTTTGGGGAGAGATGTTGATCGTATCATCAACCAACTTGTATACATCATCCTCAGTCGAATGCAAACAAGCAGGCATTACTGTACCTTATTTTTTTATTATTTTTTTTTTTTTAAGGAGGGGGGGAGGGGCGCTTCCTCGCCCCTTATGCATCTTCCACCTTATCACTTAGATGACCTTGCCTTTTCTTTATATAATAACTCCGGTCTGGGTCCTTATCATAATCATCCTCACTGAAAAGGTCTTTGTCTGCATGCTCAAAACTTATGATGCACTCAACAGGCACTGTCTGTTCAATCGGTTTAAACTATTTCTATCTCCAAACAGTCATTGTTTCTTCAATTGGTCGGCACTCTTACAATGTCACAAATCACTGTCTGTTCAATTGATTCAGACCTTTTCTATGTAGAGAGGAAAAAAATAATTTGTAATCGAATGAATAACTTTTTTGATGTGCAACAACTCAAAATGGGATGGCACAAATGTACTAGGAATGCTTATGCTTTGGATATAGAAGCAAGCCCACTGCTTTACCCGGTGTGAGAGAGAAGAGTTAGCCGGTATTTAATCTATGAGCCATGTCAATAGCTTAAACACCGTTGCCCGGCAGGAACCAGGAGGAGGTCCTCTCTCGGCTGGGCGTCATGGAACCTTTGGAATGAACCTTATCAGGTCCGCAGCCAACAACAAGTCCCGTTTGAGAAAAGGATTTGTTATTCCCACCTAACAGACAATAATTTCACCAGCGATTTTTGTTTCTGCTCATTTTTATTTCTGCTTAAGTAGAGGGTCTTCCAAATGACCTTGCGGTTCCCTCTGACACTCATTAGGTTTTGTTAACGGAGAACCTTCGCCAGTAGCTCTATTGTAACTCCGATTAAGGTGGATGAAAAAAGAGAACCACACAAACATTATTTTGACAATCTCACCTGTGACCTTATGTACATAAATCTACTTCTGACTTGTTCTGTGGTGTGTGTTTCAAAGTAGGGATGCTTTTTATTTGACTCCTTATGAAGCTTTTTCCAACGGAAAAATTTTGCTCCAGTTTTTCCTGTCACTAAATTTTGCTCCGTTGTTACCATTTTATAAAACTCTTGTGGCGGTAGCTCTTCCATCTCTTCTTCACTCCCCTCTACAATAGAAATGTCTGATGCATCCGTGAAAATGCAGCTCACAGATGACAACACGCTCTTCGTTGGGGAAATGGCAGTAGCTGAACCAGTTTCCTTGTCTGTTGAAAAACATTAAGGGTTTAAAATAAAAAATTACTATGTTTGAAGCGTACAATGATACATTTACATAAAGAAAATTCCATGTAGTAATCGATGCTAAATTCGAATGAAAAAAGCTTACGGAGTTTCAGGTCGCTGTTCACATTCAGTTAAGGTTTCTGAAAACCCCTCATTGTCCACAATTCCCGCGCTTGTGGAGAGGACAAGGAAGCCACTGTGTCCCTGTTAATTGAGAAAGAGATTAAGTTGGAGTGGTTTGCACAGTGTTATGTATGTTCAATTCCCAGTGACTGTTAAGTAAGCTGACACTTACTGTCTCTATTCCTCCAGTTTAGAGACAATTTTCTTTGACTGCTCGCTGGTGTCATAAACGGAATAGTATCGCCTGGCTGTCTCGTAGCTGTGGCCTGCGAGGTGGGAAAGCTCTTGTCTGAAGGATGGATCCTTATTCTTACTCCAGTCATATGATATGGTTGACCGCCTCATCATCCTCGTGTTTACGATTTTAGAGATGACCCAAGCTTTGAGGGACAGTTTCTGCAATATTGCTGTCACATTAGATATGTGCATTTTTCCACAGCACTCATTGCCTGTAGCAATGGAGCTGAGCAATACTGGGCAAGATTCAAGTTGGTAATCGGTGATGATGGGCCTTGCATACATCATGTGTACGCCCTCATGGCCCTGTCCTCTACACTGTTAAGAACAACTGCACTACCAAAACTCATGGTCTTGCGCTAATTTTTGCAACGGTTCCCTCCTGACTTGTGAGCCTTTCATTCCATTCACCTACTGTGAACTCTTGGAACTCTTCTTAAAGAGCGCACAAGAAGGCTCCTTATGAGGGCATCTCTTAGTTTGTTTGTTAACTTTTTTTTCATGTGCAACAACTCAAAATGGGATGGCACACATGTACCGGGCACGCTTATGCTTTGGATATAGAAGCAGACCCACTGCTTTACTCTTTCTGATTAGGGATTTGCCATCAAACTTATCGTTCACTTTTTTTAAATGAATGCCGTATGAAGTCTTTGATTACTCTTAAAGTGACCGATATGGAATTGGCACCCAGAACAAAAGTGTTCGAGAGATGTTTTCTGACAAGTTTGTTGAACTGCTTTATAAATTATTTCTCTCATTGCTTTGTGTGCTGTTCCTTATTAAAAGATGCTTCAGCAACGTTTTCAGTTGTTTCCTCTCCGGCAACAGGAGGATAAAAAAAAAAAAAAAAAAAAAAAAGTAGAGTTTTGGTGTAGGTAAACACACACATGTTGCTATCATCGAATAATCAGTTAATAAAAAAAAATAATGCCTGTTGTACGTACTGACTGGAAAATTTCTCTGAACCGAGCACTTCCTCGCTTCAGTTTATGGCAGTGGACAAAGTGGAAGTCCACTCTGCTCAATGCTTTTTGGCACAATTAGCAGAAGTTTTGTCTTCTCACAGGGTTTGACATCCTTGCTTCTTCCTGTCCCAAAACTTTCCCATTTGCAATGAAGGCCTGCTGTTCCTCTGTGGTTGAGACATTATGGACAAAGGAGAGATGCCGCCTCATGTTTAGGACTTGTGCCGGGCAAATGGGCATGGGGTAGGACATTGCCTTGCGCCCGCCATTCGTTTTCACGTCTCTGACACGCGTGAGGACTTTTTTGTCAACTTTTGGGAGACTTTTTGATAACTGTCCAAAAACGTTTATTGGTATTGAATAACCTGCTTCGACATTAGTTGGTATTGAAGTCTTCTGAGCTACCTACATTAATTATGTTTGGAAAGCCATTTTATTGCTTGCAGCTGCTGATTGGAATGCATATGTTAAAACTGACACATTTCTTTTTCAGTTCATCATAGTCACCATGACTTTCCATAGCCTCATCTGTATTTTCCTCCATATTCTCTTCCCCTTCATCTCTGTCCATCTCTTCTTCCTGTTCTCTCTCTTTTTCCTCATTAACATCACTACTTTGAGAAGAGATGTTGATCGTAGGATCAACCCTCCTGCGCACATCCTCCTCAGTCCAATGCGAACAACTGTGTATCGGTTGTTGTACATTAACCTTTTTTTTTAGGGTGGGGGGAGCGCTTCCTCGCCGCCAATGCATGTTCCTCCTCATCACTTAGATGACCTTGCATTTTGAATATATAAGAACTCAGGTCAAAGTCTGGGTCCTTATCAGAATCATCCCCACTGAAAAGGTCTTTGTCTGCATTCTCACTATCATATTCGAAATCCTCTATGTTTGCACTCAACAGTCACCGTCTGTTCAATTGGTTTAAACTAGTATTTCTATATCAAAACAGTCACTGTTTGTTCAATAATTAGTTTGCCTTATTACAATTGACATGTTTCCGGTTCTGGAAATTATCTAGAAATGCATTATGCCAGGTATCAGTAATAATATGGTGCATATATATTACGTCTTGGAAATAACCAGTTGACCAGATGATGAAGATATAATTTTAATTCTTCGCGGGAACAGGGAAGTAGCCGCCATTATGGATGTGATGTCAGATTGTATACAAAAGCACAGGGAACGAGTGGTATTCAGACGTGGTGTTCATATTTTCTACTGATTTTGTGATTATGGCCACTCCATCTAAAACCAACGCTCCTCAGCTTTGTTATAAGTGCTTACTGTACACTGTGGTGGTGTGAGAAATATGTTGAAATATTACAAAGGGAGTGAAATTTGCATAAATTCACTCCTTGTCTTGAGAGAACCCCAAATTAAAGAACTTATGCTCTAACTTATAATGAATCTTAGTAGAGAAATTATGGGTTGTAAGGTCTCAGATAATATAATGTATGGATGGATTAGACACTAATCAGAGTAAATATATATATATATATATATATATATATATATATATATATATATATATATATATATATATATATATATATATATATATATATATATATATTTACTCTGAATAGTGTCTAATCCATCCATACATTATATTATCTGAGACCTTACAACCCATAATTTCTCTAATAAGATTCATTTTTAGTTAGAGCACAAGTTCTTTAATTTGGGGTTCTCTCCAGACAAGGAGTGAATTTATGCAAATTTTACTCCCTTTGTAATATTTCAACATATTTCTCACACCACCACAGTGTACAGTAAGCACTTATAACAAAGCTGAGGAGCGTTGGTTTTAGATGGAGTGGCCATAATCACAAAATCAGTAGAAAATATGAACACCACGTCTGAATACCACTCGTTCCCTGTGTTTTTGTATACAATCTGACGTCACATCCATAATGGCGGCTACTTCCCTGTTCCCGCGAAGAATTAAAATTATATCTTCATCATCTGGTCAACTGGCTATTTCCAAGACGTAATATATGCACCATATTATTACTGATACCTGGCATAATGCATTTCTAGATAATTTCCAGAACCGGAAACATGTCAATTGTAATACTGTAAACTAATTATTGAACAGACAGTGACTGTTTTGATATAGAAATACTAGTTTAAACCAATTGAACAGACGGTAACTGTTGAGTGCAAACATAGAGGATTTCGAATATGATAGTGAGAATGCAGACAAAGACCTTTTCAGTGGGGATGATTCTGATAAGGACCCAGACTTTGACCTGAGTTCTTATATATTCAAAATGCAAGGTCATCTAAGTGAAGAGGAGGAACATGCATTGCCGGCGAGGAAGCGCCCCCCCCCCCACCCTAAAAAAAAAAAAGGTTAATGTACAACAACCGATACTCAGTTGTTCGCATTGGACTGAGGAGGAGGTGCGCAGGAGGGTTGATCCTACGATCAACATCTCTTCTCAAAGTAGTGATGTTAATGAGGAAAAAGAGAGAGAACAGGAAGAAGAGATGGACAGTGATGAAGTGGAAGAGAATCTGGAGGAAAATGCAGATGAGGCTATGGAAAGGCATGGTGACTATGATGAACTGAAAAAGAAATGTGTCAGTTTTAACATATGCATTCCAATCAGCAGCTGCAAGCAATAAAATAGCTCTCCAAAAGATCATTAATGTAGGTAGCTCAGAAGACTCCAATACCAACTAATGTCGAAGCAGATTATTCCCAAAGAATGAAATCCTTGGAGAAAGAAATGTTTCGTCTTATGAAGGAAATGGACAAACAAGTGGCTGCCAATAAACGTTTTTGGACAGTTATCAAAAAGTCTCCCAAAAGTTGACAAAAAAGTCCTCACGCGTGTCAGAGACGTGAAAACGAATGGTGTGCGCGAGGCAATATCCTACCCCATGCCCATTTGCCCGGCACAAGTCCTAAACATGAGGCGGCATCTCTCCTTTGTCCATAATGTCTCAACCACAGAGGAACAGCAGGCCTTCATTGCAAAAGGGAAAGTTTTGGGACAGTAAGAAGCAAGGATGTCAAACCCTGTCAGAAGACAAAAGTTCTGCTAATTGTGCCAAAAAGCATTGAGCAGAGTGGACTTCCACTTAGTCCACTGCTATAAACTGAAGCGAGGAAGTGCTCGGTTCAGAGAAATTTTCCAGTCAGTACGTACAACAGGCATTATTTTTTTTATTAACTGATTATTCGATGATAGCAACATGTGTGTGTTTACCTACACCAAAAAGTTTACTTTTTTTTTTTTTTTTTATCCTTACAGTGTGTTCCTGTTGCGGGAGAGGAGACAACTGAAAACGTTGCTGAAGCATCTTTAAATAAGGAACAGCACCCAAAGCAATGAGAGAAATAATAGATAAAGCAGTTCAACAAACTTGTCAGAAAACATCTCTCGAACACTTTTGTTCTGGGTGCCAATTCCATCTCGGTCACTTTAAGAGTAATCAAAGACTTCATACGGCATTCATTAAAAAAAAGTGAACGATAAGTTTGAGGGCAAATCCCTAATCAGAAAGAGGAAAGCAGTGGGCCTGCTTCTATATCCAAAGCATAAACATGCCCGGTACATGTGTGCCATCCCATTTTGAGTTGTTGCACATGAAAAAAAAAGTTAACAAACAAACTGAGAGATGCCCTCATAACGAGCCTTCTTGTGCGCTCTTTAAGAAGAATTCCAAGAGTTAACAGTAGGTGAATGGAATGGAACGCTCACAAGTCAGGAGGGAACCGTTGTAAAAATTAGCACAAGACCATGAGTTTTGGTAGTGCAGTTGTTCTTAACAGTGTAGAGGACAGGGCCATGAAGGCGTACATGATGTATGCAAGGCCCATCGTCACCGATTGCCAACTTGAATCTTGCCCAGTATTGCTCAGCTCCATTGCTACAGGCAATGAGTGCTGTGGAAAAATGCACATATCTAATGTGACAGCAATATTGCAGAAACTGTCCCTCAAAGCTTGGGTCATCTCTAGAATCGTAAACACGAGGATGATGAGGCGGTCAACCATAGCATATGACTGGAGTAAGAATAAGGATCCATCCTTCAGGCAAGAGCTTTCCCACCTCGCAGGCCACAGCTACGAGACAGCCAGGCGATACTATTCCGTTTATGACACCAGCGAGCAGTCAAAGAAAATTGTCTCTAAACTGGAGGAATACAGACAGTAAGTGTCAGCTTACTTAACAGTCACTCGGAATTGAACATACATAACACTGTGCAAACCACTCCAACTTAATCTCTTTCTCAATTAACAGGGACACAGTGGCTTCCTTGTCCTCTCCACAAGCGCGGGAATTGTGGACAATGAGGGGCTTTCAGAAACCTTAACTGAATGTGAAAAGCGAGCTGAATCTCCGTAAACTTTTTTCATTCGAATTTAGCATCGATTACTACATGGAATTTTCTATATGTAAATGTATCATTGTACGCTTCAAACATAGTAATTTTTTATTTTAAACCCTTAATGTTTTTCAACAGACAAGGAAACTGGTTCAGCTACTGCCATTTCCCCCACGAAGAGCGTGTTGTCATCTGTGAGCTGCATTTTAACGGATGCATCAGACATTTCTATTGTAGAGGGGAGTGTAGAAGAGATGGAAGAGCTACCGCCACAAGAGTTTTATAAAATGGTAAAAACGGAGCAAAATTTAGTGACAGGTAAAACTGAAGCAAAATTTTTCCGTTGGAAAAAGCTTCATAAGGAGTCAAATAAAAAGCATCCATACTTTGAAAAACACACCACAGAACAAGTCAGAAGTAGATTTAAGTTTTTCCGTTGGAAAAAGCTTCATAAGGAGTCAAATAAAAAGCATCCATACTTTGAAAAACACACCACAGAACAAGTCAGAAGTAGATTTAAGTACATTAGGTCACAGGTGAGATTGTCAAAATAATGTTTGTGTGGTTCTCTTTTTTCACCCACCTTAATCAGAGTTACAATAGAGCTACTGGCGAAGGTTCTCCGTTAACAAAACCTAATGAGTGTCAGAGGGAACCGCAAGGTCATTTGGCAGACCCTCTACTTAAGCAGAAATAAAAAGGAGCAGAAACAGAAATCGCTGGTGAAATTATTGTCTGTTAGGTGTGAATAACAAGTCCTTTTCTCAAACGGGACTTGTTGTTGGCTGCGGACCTGAAAAGGTTCATTCCAAAGGTTCCATGACGCCCAGCCGAGAGAGGACCTCCCCCTGGTTCCTGCCGGGCAACGGTGTTTAAGCTATTGACATGGCTCATAGATTAAACACCGGCTAACTCTTCTCTCTCACACCGGGTAAAGCAGTGGGCTTGCTTCTATATTCAAAACATAAGCATTCCCAGTACATTTGTGCCATCCCATTTTGAGTTGTTGCACATGAGAAGGAAAAAAAAAAAAAAAAGAGAGCCGGAAGAGGAGACGACCAATTATGAAATGGAAGAGGATATGGATGAAAATACAGCTGATTATATGGAAAGTGATGGTGACTATGCTGAATTTAAAAAAAAAGCAATGTGTCAAAGTTCTAGCATATGCATTCCAATCAGCATGTGGGATAAAAAGGCAGTTCAAAAGAAAATTTATCTATCCCAGAAGACTGCAATACCACCTGATGTCGATACATATTCTTCACAAAGGATTAAATCCTTGGAGAACCAAATGTTTCGTCTTAAAGAGGAAATGGAAAAAAGAGGTGCCTGCCAATTAAAAAAAGAAAAAAAAATGGAGAGGTTCCAGTAAGTTTCCCAAAGGTGACAAAAAAGTCTTCACACGTGTCAGAGACATGAGAAGGGAAGGTGGGCTCAAGGCATTATCCTGCCCTTTTGCATGGAACAGGTCCTAAACATGAAGCGGCATCTCTCCTTTGTCCATAATGTCACAACCTCAGAGCAACAGGGTGTGTCTACTTTTAAATATTGACTAGTGCCATGATAACCAGGCTGGGTATGTCACGTTTGGCCACGCCTAGAGGCGTGTCTTATATGAGGTGTAATTACTGTTTGTGGAGTATGTGAAAAGTATGGAAGTTCGACCTTAGGAATAAGAATAGTTTTCTGATGGAAATGTGTACCAACTTAAATATAAAAGAAGATGTAACTAGAGACTAAGTGTGAGATTTTTGGAGACGAAATGAGAGGAGATACGGAGAAGCCAAGAGGGCTGAGGGTGTTGGCTGGACGGAAGTCAGCAACATGGAGAAAATCATTCTTGTATCAGTAAGTGCAGCTTGTTTTTGGTAATGTAGTCTAAATAAATTTTGTGTCATGATGTGTAAGGAGGAAATAGTTGACAGGATATTAGACTTACTCAGCTTTAAAAAGGCTAAGCAACTAAAGGCAATAAAAATAAGTCAGCATAAACTTTGTAAGATTGATTTAGGTGAATTTACAAACACTAACAAAAATAATCTAAATTTCATAGGTGGTTATCCACATATGAAACGCAAGACTTACTCAACTTTAATAATGCTGTTTGTATGAGCAAATATAGGCTATAAAAGTATGAGTAAGATTCAACATAACTTTAGTAGGAATGATTTTACTTACCCATTCCATCTGTGCTGTTTGTCAGCTGCCTGCATATTCTGGGCAAAGCTGCCTTTGAGGACTTCCTTTTTCTCTGTTACAAGCCTTACCAGCACAAACACCGCGTCTTTGGTCCAATTTTCGCTTCTCTTGGGTGTAGTGGTAGCCAAGGATATTATAAGTAAGAATCATTGGTGGTAGCGGCGGTCTTTATGGTGAGCGACTCTACGTGGTACTGTTTGATTTGACTCAAATTTCGCGGGAGATCTGACTTTCGTCCATGAACTTGCCTCAAACGTTGTTTCTACTCATTATAACCATGTAGAAAATACAGATATTCATAGTTATGCCATAATTTACATTTATATAATCTTTCTATGGTATATTCAAGTAGGGAAATTTATTCTATGGTTATTTGATGCTTTGCCATCATGCCTTCTCATACGTCCCTGCGAAGATTGACTTAGGAGGTCCTAAGTACAAATCTTGAGACCTGCTAAGTCAATCTTGAGGAAAATGACGTGTTGAAGTATATATTTTGAGAAATGCTAAGTACATTTCAATAAATACCGGCCCAGAACACTGCCCTGAAGTATTCCATATTTAGTAAAACGAGTTGAAGGAGAGGGATTTAATAATTTGTGGATTGAGTCCTGTTTGTTAGATAGTCGTGGAACCAGTTATGGATGATTCCTCTGATGCCGTAATTTGAAAAAAAAAAAAGTATCATGTCGAACAGTGTCAATTGCTTTTTGGAGATCTGTATATATACTTAAAGAATTCTTTGAATTTAGTATGGCATAGATGGTTTCACTGAAGCTAGTTAATGCCTTAAAAGTATTTACCCCTTGCCTAAATCCATACTGATAAGGTGTTGTAATCGATTTACTGACAAGGTATTTTGATAAATTTAACTTCATTATTTATTCAAATATTTTTGATAATACATATTCGAAGAGAAATAGGCCTATAATCACTTAGGCTGACCTTTGCCAGTTTCTTGTAAATGGGAATTATACTTGCCTGTTTTAAACATTAAGGAAATCTACAACATACAATATATTGATTAGACAATATGGATAATGGGATGGCTAATTGTTGCTTGTTGCTTTTAATGATCGATACAGTTATTTCATTTAAGTTACCTGCTTTGTTTTTTTTTAAGGTGTAATTACATTAATTACATCTTGAGCGACAACGGGATGAATTGTCATAGATGTAGGATAATTTTCAGGAAGAAAGGTAAGAGGAGGAATATCGGATGATGGTACATGTATGCTTGCCCATTTGCCTCGCCGCGCCTGGGACTCAAACCCGGCCCTCTTGGTTGTGAGCCGAGCATGCTAACAGCTGCACTATACGGTGTAACGTGTGTGTGTGTGAACGTACTACACACACACACACACACACACACACACACACACACACACACACACACACACACACACACACACACACACACACACACACTTTTCTTCTCT